>MU228220.1:1567458-1598332 GCA_018584345.1 Thuja plicata
AATATAATATAGTAATTTTTTTAGAATAAATAATAATTATATATTATAAATAATTGAAATTTTTAATGAAAATAACATGTTTACATTATAAAATATAAAATATAATATCTCATAAATATACTATATTATAAATTAAAAGATCAATTTCAAAATAAATTAAATGATATATAAATTATATATTACAAAACTATTTTAAAAACTATGTAAAAAAACAAATTTGGAAGCCTTTGAAAAAAGGGGTCCACGAAATCAATTGAACCAATCATAATTGAAAAAAGTAATTTATAGAATATATTTAATTCATAAAAAAATATTTAAACTTGTTGAACAAGAAAAAAATAATAATTTATGATTGGTTGATTGGTGTAAAACTAATTACTATTTGTGCACAATCGAATGCAATAGTATATTGCAAGTACAATAACTAAATATTATAACTAAATAATATTATAAGATATATATTCTTCTTGGATTATACTTCAATATTTTACTATTTGACCTCTAATTAAAATAATATTATAAGATATATATTGTTCTTAGATTATAACGAAATATTTTACTATTTGACTTCTTAAAAAAATAATATTATAAAGTAATACGATGATACCTAAGTGAAAGCACATTAATTTATCTGAAGCCTTGGAGGCACCGTCTCATCTATGTAGAAGGCCATTAATTTATAAGTTATTCTTTTGGAGTATCGATAGATTCCATAAAATAGATAAATTAACTCCGATTATAACTAAATATATTGTTTGGGAGTTTGGGTAGAAACTCATGAAATGAGAGAGTCCGTAAATAAATAAATTGCCTGCGCCGAGTATAAATAGAAGCATGATTAAACTTGTTTTGTCAGAGAATAGATAACTGCAGAAATGGCGAAGGGATACACATATGTATACCTGCTCTTCTTCTTGGCCCTGTCCTCCGCCGCTTTTGCCTGCAGTAAAATACATTCTAATTTTCTTCTTTTCTTTAATCTATTTTTATTACTAAACAGATTCTTAAAAACATAATTTACTAATTGTGGATTTCTACGTAATTAAACAGATACCTATAATTATAGTCTGAAATACATAATTTGCTAATTTGGGGGTAATTACACAGATACGTGGGGATATGTTCCGCCTGAAGGGCATTGCGCGTATTGTAGCGGTCATTATCATGGGGATTGCGATCCTTTTACCACTGGCTGTCATGATACGTGTGTATCTTCTGATGGTGCCGACAATGGGGCATGCGTGTATGATGCATGGTTGCCGATGATTTATTGTATCTGTATTCAACCCTGTTAGAAATGCAATTCTCCCAATGGACTACGCTTCTCACGGGCTTATGAATAAACAAATAATTTTCTCATTAGACTTTGTTGAGATTAGATTTTTATTTTCTAATCCAATTCATTCTAATATTATTGTTGTATTTTCTTATTAGACCAATGTTAGATGCTTTAGTTATAAGTTGTCTATGAGAGATCTAGCCTAAAATTCTAGGGTGGAATCAAATTTGCAAATCCCATGGTGTTGTGGAAATCATCTTCATTAACTTGATAATTTGCTCTTGTAGAATAAAACTTTTTTATAAGCCTTATGATCAAATTATTTACAAAATATTGAAAAAAAAAATATTGCTCATTTGAAAATTCAAAATGTTACTTCTAGATCATTATACTCTACAAGAAATTACAAACGCAGACAAAATAATTCTTTCCACTTCCATTCATTATATATTTTCAAGGATAAACCCTCAACACTCAAAGAATGAAAGCAACTTCAAGACAAATGGCTATCAAACCTGCATAGACCTGGAATTGGAAAACAGGAATCGATTTCCCTTCTCAAAATTGAATTCTCAATTCCAATTCTATGCCTCAATTCTAATTCCAGGTTCTGAGGTGGAATTGCAGAATACTCATTTTGGACCAAAATTAGAATTGACCTATACCGATTCACCAATTCATGTTTTCCAATTCTAGGTCATTCCACCAAATGACCGAGCCCTAAATGAAAAGAAATAGAATAAGATGTACTTAGGGTTGAAGATAAATCAATCCAAAAAACAATGTTCTTCCCACTTCCATTCATTATATATTTTCAATGATAACCCCTCAACACTCCAAGAATGAAAGCAAATTCAAGACAAATGGCTATCAAATCTGCATAGACCTGGAATTGGAAAACAGGAATTGATTTCTCTTCTCAAAATTGAATTCTCAATTCCAATTCTATGCCTCAATTCTAATTCCAGGTTCTGAGGTGGAATTGCAGAATGCTCATTTTGGACCAAAATTAGAATTGACCTATACCAATTCACCAATTCATGTTTTCCAATTCTAGGTCATTCCACCAAATGACCGAGCCCTAAATGAAAAGAAATAGAATAAGATGTACTTAGGGTTGAAGATAAATCAATCCAAAAAACAATGTTCTTCCCACTTCCATTCATTATATATTTTCAATGATAAACCCTCAACACTCCAAGAATGAAAGCAAATTAAATGCAAATGACTATCAAACCTGCAAAGACAATTCTCTAAATGAAAAGAAATAGAAAACTTTGTATTTAGGGGTGAGCATAATCAATCGAAAAAACAATGTTGATAAGAATATGAAGCAATGTTTTTCTAATTAAACCATGGAAAATGAAGTATCAGATTACCCACACACATAGTTGACATAAACATACAAAAAATCCTCTAATAAATACAGAAAACATCTGCATTAATACAATGAACAATACTTAGGCAAGATGACAATTCTTGGAGCCAACAAGCAATTGAGTATGGTAATTTATATTGCTAGACATACATACATGAAATAAAAAGACTAGTAAGTTGGAATCATTTTCATGAATGAGTATAATACAATAATTTGCTTTTATCATATTAAAAATAATAGTAACATCAATTGCATATAACATTCACATAAGATCCAACAATTATGCAACATAAGAACACAAGGTTTACCTGAAAACCCTTATAGAAGAAAAATACAAAAAAATATTGCTTATATAAATCTTGTTTACAACTTCATAGGCACCAACCTACTGGAGAACCAATCCCCACAATTCCTAGGGACCAACCTACTCGAAGCCCCAAAACTAAGTTCCAACTCAACAAGAAACACCAATTGCCTCTAAATTATAAGGCACCAACCTGTCAAATTTCTCCTCCAAAACATCACTTATTTTGTTCTAATTCTGCTTTGATCTTTACTCCAAACCTGCATTTGCTTCTCAAGTTCATCTTATATTTATGCTCCAAATCTAGACTATATCTTTGTTCAAGGTCTGCATTAAAGTCTATTAAAAAATGGTGCAATTTCTTATCCAAATTTTGACCCAAACCTACTCCAAATCAGGCATTATGTCTGTTATAAATCGACAATAAATTCTTCACAAGTATTTGCACATGTTCTTCATATACATATGTGTTTATTCTTCATACAAGGCTGCATATGTTCTTCAATATAGATCTCAAAGACTCTTCATAATTTTCTGCTCTTAGGTCTGTTATTAATTGAATTGATATGTCATTGTAATTTTGTTCTCATTGACTGCACAAAATATTGTCATAACTATCTCCAACAATATAGATCCCAAAGACTCTTCATAATTTTCTGCTCTTAGGTCTGTTATTAATTGAATTGATATGTCATTATAATTTTGTTCTCATTGATTGCACACAATATTGTCATAACTATCTCCAACATTCCTTCAATATAGATCTTCACTACTATTCCTCACACATCTCCATATTCTTCTTAGTTCATTTATATCTTGCCTTACTTGGAAAGGTTTGTAGGCTAGTTGTATGGTGGAGGAGCACCGAGCCATTGAGATGGCCTATAAGGTCAAATTGCATTTGTATTTTTTTTAAATGTTTCATTTATGAGTTTTAAGGTCCTAAAGACCATTTGGTATCAAAATAAACCAATTTGTAAGGCTTGAAGGGTCATTTGTCCAAGAAACCTATAAGGTCCCGAACAAGGTCAACTATGGTCAAAGGTTGAAATACATTAAAAAAGGGTTGAAAATGATTATATTTAGTTTATTTTTCATGTTGGGAGTGTCCAAGAAGGATTTGATCCAATTTAATAAGGTTTTGTTAACAATGCGAAAATGTTGACAAAATTGTCAACATTACAAAATAAGTTGCAAAGCGGACAAGATGAGAATATAAAGTCATTCGTTTATCAAGAGTTGGTTAAGGTAGTTGAATAGGTTATAGATATTTTATAATTCATTGTTTTGGTCAAAATTTAGGTGTGAGGATCGGTTTTGAGGGAGTATGCAAAGGATTGTTCAAGAAAATTCATGACTGCCATATTTTGCAGGGTCTATGACTAGTTGTAGAGCCATTTGGGCTCATATTTGATGTAATATTGATGTATACATATATTTAGATGTTAGTAAAATGAATTATCTTTGATTTGAATCATGTTTCATTGATTTTTATTAATCTTAGTGCTAGAAACAATGAGTTTTGTATTGACAATCATAAACCCTTACTAGGCTAAACAATGAACTTTCATTTTATGTTTCTCCTTATCTAATTGGGGGAATGTCCTCAAAATTGGTGAAATTATTTTTTTCATGTGTTTTTTAAGTTTCCAACGTGGAACATTCATACATGGAGTTTTGATCATGTTTCATGAAGATTCTATGACTATATTTTATGTCGATGACTATTAAAGACCTGAAAAGTCATATTAATGCATGTTGTACGAATATGTATGGATTGATATTGACATGAAACTAATTGGAATTTTTATTCATATGAATTAAATTTCATTTTCTTAAAGTTTCACCAATTTTCATTGAGAAATGAGTAAGGTAGCCTATTCATAAAATATTTCCCAGAAACCGCAATTAGAAAACATGTCCCATTACAACCATGAATGGTCGAGTAAGGGATTGTAACTTCGTTAGTAGAAGGTTAGCGATGTTAGAAAAAAACTTTATTATTTCTAGAAAAAATGGTTTTACAATTTGAGGGGTCAACTAAGTCAAATTCTAAAAACTATCTTTCTCTGTGAGTTCTTGTCACTGTTGCTCCTGGAAGGTGGTAGAAATATATTATATTATATGTTTATATTCTTGGTGACAATGTACGGTCCTATAATGTTACATTAATTACTATAGGGGTGGTTCATGTGTTTATTAGTAGAGATTTAACTTTTGATTAATTTTTGTTATTTTAAGATACATTGCAGTCTTTGTGTGAAGGTCATGATTGTGTTGTAATATAATTGAATTCCATTTGCATTATCATCTAATGATCAGATTGTGGGATTCTATAATTGGGAAGAGGTTTTAATCTTATCAGAATCCTCTTGAATCATATTGAAGTTCTTAAATGAATTTGGGTCAATAGCACCCTTGATATTTTATGGTTTGTGGTTGATGCCCTACATCAACTATATTGGAAAAAAACTCCATAGAGTATAAAAATGTCAACGCATGAAACATTTTTTGTAGCCATATATGGAAAAAGAAAAATTTCCAAGGTAAGAGAAAATCCAAGGAAGAAATTGGATTATGTTGGTCCTACAATTGAGGACAAGAAGGAATCACATGATAGGATTTCAGATGAAAGTCAACCAAAATTCATTACCAAGGAGTGAAGAAGAAGTGAAAATAGGTCCACTGAATCATTACCTATCCAACATTATCTAATATCAAAGTACAATTTCTCTTTCTTGGGTTATTTTTTTATGTGTTATAGTTACGATATTTGTTGATCTTAGTGGTTTTGTAGTATCAGTGAAAATTTTGGTAAACCTTGAATATCTCAGTTTTCTTAACTATTATTTGATGAATAATTTGTTGATAGTAAGAGATCAGTATGAAACACTTTGGTATTCATTCTGATTTATTTTAATAAAGTATATTAAAAATTTAAATAATATTCATCATAAACAATGTATTTATTCAAATGATGGCTACTTTCTTATATTTTATATGTCTGACTTTGCACTTGTCTTACTCTTATTATGAGTAATTTTTTGTTATAAGGTGTTAATATTTTATATATCTTTACATATATAAGAATTGATCACTTATCAATCCTACATTGATATGTTATAAATATCTTACTAATATGAGGATAATATTATATTAATAACTTGTATCTTATGGCAGCTCTTAACAATCTAATATGACTTGCTTGCAAAGAAATTGACAAATTTTAATAGCCCCATATGATCTATAATACATGTCATGAAAATTGATACATTAATATCAATGAAGGATGATTTATTTTTTATCATGATATTCAGCTTTATATTGATCTCTATTTCTTTGCAATAACATTTGGAGCAACATGGTTTTTTGTGGTAATTTTTTTTATAGATAGTGTCGTTTGTTTTTTATTGCTGGTAAAAATAGGTTTTAAGGGGACCCAAAACCCCTTACAAGAATTACAAAAAAGAAATAGTCAATAAGCCCGCTAAACTGGAACAGGGCTGGACACCAGCCTGCAAAACCCAGAACCAACACAAAAAACCAGAAACCAGCTAAACCACCTAGCAACCGAAAACCAAAAAAATAAACCAACACTAAAGGAGGGGAACATCAGGACCTAAGAAAACTCCAGAAGAGTTCCCCGTGCCTCCTTCTTTGCCTCAGACACCTTCTTGAGAGTAGCGTTAAAGTCTGAGAGTTTGAGGATCCTGTCTTGAATTTTATTCTTTTTAACAGATCGAGTGCGCTTGCCTGAGCCAGCATCATCCTCTTCATCTTTGTCATCCTCAATCTTCACAATCAAAGAGCCAGCATCCAACTCCATCCTGATGGTATTGAAGCACTCCATCGTGGAACCCCATGAAAAGGTTATTATCCTTCATGTGCTTCTTCAGAGTGTTCTCTAGGGTTTCCATTCTATCCCGCAAATCATTCATATTATTCTCCTCCCCATTACCCTTTCGGCCATCAATCCCTGCCGATCCAGTATCCAAATTCCCTTGATGAAGATCAACCTTAGCAGAGAGGGATCAAAAAATAAAATTGAGGCTTTTAATTTCCTTTAAGACCCATTTCATAAGGTAGAACGAATATATCAACAATGGCTTCACAGTTTGGAGGACACCGAAAGGGGGTTCAATCTTATCATCCATGTCCTCTTGAAGAAGTTGAACATTTTAATCTTGCATATCAACCGTTCGCACAAAGGGAATATTCCTATAGCTAGAGGGGAAATTACCCTTTTCATCAGTTTCCAATCCTAGAGTCTCATTATCCACAGTTCTCTCTGACTACACCTCCATGACCACTTCGAGCTTCGGTGAAATAGGAACATCATATTCCTCAGAGCTAGCATAATTGACCAAAATGGGAACCTTCTAACCCTCGATATCCCCATCTATATCTTCAGGGTCGTCACATTTAGCATTGGCTTCATGGGAAGACACATTCTTGTCCTCTTCATCACAAAAATTGCTTGCCAAAATCGACAGGGATTCCTTGCTTTCCTCATTAGACTGGGTGTGGGGGACATAATCAGTATCTGCACAGGCATCAACACTTTTACCTTCAGAGTCCATATCCATACCATCCTTCTTATCAATTTTAAATTTTTTTCCCACTGTCAACTCCAATTTATCCTCACCTTATCGAATCCATTTTCCCAAAGCCTTAACAGAACCAAAATCTCTAGGTGAAAGGATAAGAGGGCTACTAGCAGCAACTTTCTTAACATGTTCAACATTTAAGAGAATGAGACCCTCATGCAAAATGGGATTACTCTCTTTCTTCCTATGATCAATAATACTATGGCAAAGGGACTGCAACAGATAAAACAGAATTGAAACCCTAACCTTATGTCTAAAATGATAGAGCAATACAAAATGGTAGGAGAGAGCCATTTTATACCTACCATCCAGGGTGATATACTCCATGACAGTAGTAAGCACCTTTGCCCAGATCTCCTTGATAGTGTCCACATCATAACAACCACTAGAGTCCTTCACCAAGTTCTCAACTTCCTCCTTGTCCTTAGGGAAGTGTAGAATGGCTTTTTGGGAGGTCTTCTTATCTCTGTAAAACTTCATGCCTTGTGTATGCAACCCAGAAACCTCCACTATAAGATCTTTGGTAAGTTTTATAGCGATTCCCCCAATAGTCACGATACCATCCTTCCAACTCTCAAAAAAATCCTTCTTGACCTTGTCTCTGAACCCATGTATGCACTCCATATATGTTATGAGCCCACCCTTCGTGAGCTTATCCCAGACCTCAGTCTTTTTCTTCCATTTGTTGTAGTTCTTTGGCTCCCTACAATTAAGACCACCACCCATGCTACCCTCCGAGAAAAAAATCTCAACAGAAATGGTAGAAATAACATAGGGATAGGACTCAAAGGAAGAATTCAAATTGATCAAAATTAAAATATACATGTGTCTGCACTTAGCCACCTCGGGAAAGATGAGACTTTCTGTAACCCTATTAACTGCTTTAATTAACTTGCATCTTTTCATCAAATCTTTTTAAGACATTCCAAATCTGCTCTTTTGCTGTGAGTCATATCAAATGCCAACTTGGACTTCAAATCGACGGTCAAATCACTTCCACCATGCCAAGTCATGATTTCCTCGGCCCTGACTGCAATGTTGGCCAACGCATCAGTGATATAATTAGCCTCCCTGATGTTATGAGTAATAATGATATGCTAGAAGGAATTAATGATTAACCAAGCCTCTTCAATAATAGCGTTAATAGATCATGATGGCTTAGTCACCCCTTTAACATAGTTTACAATGTTCATAGATTCGCCTTCAATCCACACGTTTGAAGGCATGTCCTCTTTAATTATTTTTAAAGTTTGAAGGACTGCCATAGCCTCCGCCACATAATTGGTCTAGACGCCTATAGGAAATGCCATGAAAACAAGATAGAAGGCCTTGTCATCCCAAATAATCCCACCACATCTGGCCGGCCACAGATTACCCTTCATCGCACTGTCAAAATTGGCTTTGATCCAAGCAGGATGGGGGAAATCCAAATGGCATTCTCTCGCTAGGATGAGGATTTAACTTTGGTGGTGCCAGCAGTATTTTCTCCAGCATTAAAATCTGGCTTCACTCCATTCATGATCTTATATTTCTTCTTGATGCTTCTCTTAATTTTTTCAACAATCACCACCGGAGGAAGGGAAGTATCTCTAAACACTCTATCATTGCGTTCTCTCCATAGTTTCCTAATAAAATGAGGGGAAATAATGTTTAAAAACAACCTGTCTATAGGAACCTCAACATTTCTCCATTGAGTGAAGAAATTCTCCATATTATCCGGGAAAACCCAGCATATCTTCCAGCATTGCAAGGTGAGGCACCAAACTTTCCAAGAGTAATGACAGTCAAAAGCCATATGGTAAACCAGCTCCTCAGCATTCTTACAGAGGAAAAATCTGTTAGGAAGAATCATGCCTCTCTTTTGGAGATTATCAATAGTAAGAATCATATTCTACAAAACCAGCCAATAAACATGTTAATTAGATAGTATGGTTTGTTACTTGATGTAGAATATAACAGATAGGAATTATTTTTGGTTGATTGATATATTGATCTGAGAGATCAATTTACCATGAAAAAGGAAAATGGTTTATCAATTATATGTTTGATATTATTATATGATTGCTTTATCTTTAAAAAGGTCACATTAGGGGGATTTTTATACCATTTTCATCTACCAGCAGTAGTGAACTACTAGAATTTTACATTTGTGATTTAGTCTCCCATGTACCATAAAGTTATCTCTAATAATAGTTTTTATGTCACCAATATCATATATTATGATTCAATTTTGCAGTGACTTAATAAAAAATTTGTTTTCAGATCTTGACAAAGGGTGTCAAGATTATTCACTTCATGGTTTCAGTTGTATGTTTATCTGAATGGGATTTATCCTTATATAATATGTTACAATGCCAGGTAGTGATATAAGTTTCACGTTACAGGTTATTGATTGAGATGTTTTTTTGGTACAGGGCTCATATGTAACAGTGTGTCAATTCTCTACATATTGTGATAGGTTATGTTGGGTGGTTGTTCCAGGATATGGTTTTCATTCTACAAGATACTACAAGATACCAATGACGCTAGTTTATTTATATCTGCAGGATGGAAATTTTATTATCTTGCCTTTGGGTACAAAAAAGAATTTTGGTATATTTATTTATTACATTTTAGATCTTCATCATTTGGTATTTCTATAGATGATCTTAATAAAATTCAAGTTTCTTTTCAGTTGATAATTCTTTGGGTTACCTGTCAGCTCATTTTTTTTAATCGGATGTTACTCAGATTTTTTATGCTCTCTTATAGCTAATGTTTACTTTGGGTTACCTTTCAGTTCATTTTTTTAATCGGACGTTACTCAAAATTTTTATGCTCTCTTATAGATAATGTTTACTAGAACTACCCTATGTTGGGCTGGTATTAGTATTATCAAATTGCAACATTATGTCTCTTAGATTTAAAAATTTGGAATACTATGTTCATATTGTCAGATTATTTGGTGGGACATAGATATATTGCTTTTTCATTTTGGTTTATCAGTTACACTATTTTCTCTCCTTTGTCCTCGCTGTCAAATTGGTGGTGGGAATTAGTTTTTTCTCCACCAAGGACAAAGGGGAGGCTTGTTCCCCTCTCTCCTAGTTTTCCTTGATGTCAAAAGCCCTAATAAAGTTACTTAATTAGAGGCAATAATAAGGTCACTTGATTAGAGTTAGTTGATCAGATGCATATGTTGATTAAGATTAGTTTATGAACATCAACGGGTCGTCAGTTCAGTATTTATTGTTGCATATTCAAATACATATAGTTCATATTGTGATCATGTATGTTGGTTCAATTATTGTATATTGTGACTATGAGATCAATGGTTACATGGGAATCATATTCCATTTACGTCATCTTCATGATCCTAGTTTCAATTCAATATACATTTAGGTTGGGATTGGTCGGTTTAGTGTTGAGATTATAATATGGTTATAATTTAGTATCATGATCAGTACATATTGTAACACCCCAAAATTGGCATCTTGCAACCCTAACCAATTTTGTTGCATTTGTCACTCTTCTAGATCATCAAAGTCCTATTGTACTAGGCAATTCTGAGTTTTGACTAACTTTACTCGACCTAAGTGTCAAATGCAGAAAAACCTAAACCTGCATTAATCATACATCATATTTAATTCCTAAATATCTATTTGGCTAAATAAACCTTATGATCAAATTAATTTAATTATAAAGTCCTAGCACTTTAATTAAATTAAATTCACCCTCTTTAGCTAAGACACATATAAATGAACTAAATAATATTTAATTATTAAATAAATATCCTCATTTTCAATAATTGAATTTAATTATTTAGATAATTGAGAAAAAGCAATTATGAGGTCATATTTATTTAATTAATTGAATATTGTCAACAAAATCTTCTCTTGAGTTCAGAATTGGAAACTTCTCTTTAATTATGCTTTAAAGAGAAATAAAATAGATAAAACAAATAAAACAGAATTAAATCAAAGAAAGAAAATAGTTAAAGCAAAGAGAAAACAATTTATTGTATTCTTTTAAATAAACCTTTCTATTCTGAACTGGCTTTTCTATCTGTTTTATTTCAAAAGAGGAAACTTTCCATTCTGAACAACCTCTGAGTCTATAAAAGAACTCTCATTCTCTCATTCAAACCCCCACTCATTTTCATGCATTGTTAGAATACTAAATTATTGTCACATTTCTTGATAATCTCATATAGAATAATCTCATTTTACAATAGAATACTTTCAATTTCTAGAATAATTGCATTGAAATCTGTCTTAGATTAATCTCACATCTTTCAATTCTTAGAATAATCTTGCATTGTATTGCATTCATGGAGAAAAATCCTTCATTCCTAGATTGGTCTATGGTTGTGAGACTCTCGTTCTGAGAGCTAGTTCGAAAACCCCGTCTGGATAGAAGGCAAAAGGTTGAATCATGCAGACAGACAGGATGAATAATCTCATATTTAGTCTTGTGTGTATTTGATGAAGAAGGACTATGTTGAAGTGTATGGTGAGTTAACAAGGCCAAATTTACCACATACACATATCAGTGCATCATTAAGTAAAATATATTGTATTAAGGTCATTATGTATACACAAATAAATTTGATATGTTGATCAGTTTGAAATAAAATTGGTTATCATATTTAGCACTCATAAATTTGAGAACATTCAGTTTTGTATGAGCACACTCTCAGGTATATTTCATTTATATAGAAAAACATGAATCAGCTGTTCATTCTTATTTTATTACAACATGATTCAATTAAAGTGACAAGGTGACTAAGGGTCAACATTGTGATCATGGAATTTAAAGTTGTCTTACTAGGAAGGCCTTTTGGTCAACCCCCTATTAACTCTTCATGTATTTATATCATACTTAGTTAAACTGATAACATTAATTCCATTCTAATCTGTATTTCATATAGTAGTAGATAAAGTTTTTGAATTAGTTTCATTTTAGCATTCATATCATAAAGAATAATATGAATTTGGATTACATTTTCAAACCCTAGCTATCTCAAGCTAGAGCAGAGGATTTTGGAGATCACGGGTTCTTGGAAAGTAGCTACCAAGGTAGTTCTTATAAGATGCTTTTCAGAGATTCAGTTTGACAGTTGTAGATATCTAAATAAAGTAGTGTGGCAGAGTATATGGGATTTGACAAAGATTTTTAACCTAGGATTCAATACTAGGTGTTTGTGTTTCATTACCTTTTTTTAATCTTTCAACCATGATTAATCTTATGTTTAAGTCTTCATTTATCTTGTGTTAAGAGATTTTCACATGTCATGTACAATGTTGTTCTAATTATGATTTTTCTCTCTACATGGAAATCCTTGTAGGGTCTGTTACATGTGAATTTGATTATGGTCATGGTATTCACGAGTCATCTACATAATACAAATGTTTTTAATTTTGTGACATGATTTTGACTATTTTATAGTTTAGGTTTTAAACATGTTAAGTTGGTTATTTCTTTTGTTAAATATGTTAGTTCCAAACCCGACATTTATTTTGATCATTCTTTGATTTTGGTATAAACCTTCGTCAAGTGTTTAAGTTTTTTGATGGATGTAAAATGGTTATTACTTACCTCTATGTAATATCCCAATAATTCATGTCATTTCTTCATTCATGTCGACGGTCTATCAACATGTGATGGTTTCTCTTGTATATCAATGACCATTTAGTTTTGTCATCCAAATATCACACTGTTACCAATTATCTATCTCAACTTGAGTATAGAGTTTTTGTTGCATTTTCGTACATAGTTAATATGTATGTCGTGCTCATGCATGGTTTCTGTTGTCATACCCCAATGTGTATTATGGTTAATTTTTTCACAAATTTTAATGATGCTTCATCATAATTTTGTTTGACAGACCTTTGGTAAGGATGTGGTTAATGGATTCAGTTTTGAGAAGCATTAATGATAGGAAATTTAAGATAAATGTGGAATATTTTATTTTTAATAAGAAGTAAACATAATATGTTATTTATTTGACCAAAGATGCATTACACAAGTAGAATATTATATATTCAAAACAAAGGCATTAAATGTTTTGATTAATTCTTTAATAAGGATAAGTGATTAAGTAATCATTATGATGTTGAACTAGAAACGTATATTTGTCCACATTGAAAGACATAATATGGAAACATGTGATGATACATTCTAAGGAAGTTGTATTCAGATCTTATGACTAGTTCTTGTATAAATTTGACTTTGAAAATTGATACTTTCTTTCATATCATTGATGCACTCCCATTAATATGGTACTCCAACAAAGAATTCCTCTGAAAGTATGAATTTATCTTATGCTTAGGAAGCCAAACTATGAGTCCTGTATATTAAACAAACACCATCGTTGCAATGAGTAAATTGTTCTAAAAATGTCAAAGCTTTATTAGCTTTCTTCTTGATGTGCGAAAAACAATCGCTAAACCCATTTCAGTGAATGGTTGTGTGAAATTCACAATTACATTCCGGTTTTCTCTAATTGTAACGTCACCCACAACTGCATTACATTTATTACCATTAAAAGGAACATATAAAAATTGCGAACTCACTAGTACTTGTCCGAAACAGTAGAAGAAAAGAAAAGAATTCTTGAGAGCAAATCATGAATGACATAATTTTCTCGACTGTAAATCATGAAGTAAGATTAGCTTTGTAGCTGCAAGTTAAAATGAAATCTATAAACAGCCAAATTACAACAACTATCCAGGTCAAACTGCTATGGAGTTTGTCTTCTACAAAATAGGAAAGAATATGTAATATGCATAATGAATGTTCAAGGTTTGTAAATTTGAACAACATATAATCAAGACAAACATGGTTATGATGGAGTGTAAAGGCAATGCTTACGGCGAGTGTAAACTACAACAGAAAGTTAAACCTGGAGGGATTAACTAGAATTTAGGTCATTAAAACTAAACTTATATTATAAAAATATAGAAAGAAGGATTAATGTGATACCAGAGGATAGCGGCCACTTGGGTCCTGAGACTATTGCTCCTCTCTCCTATTTTTACTTATTGTCAAAAGAACTAATAAGGTGACTTGATTAGAGGCACTAATAAGATCACTTGGTTAGAGTTAGTTGATCAATTGCATATGATGATTAAGATAAGTTTATGGACATGAACAATTGGTTAGTTCAGTTGATACTATTGCATATTCAGATACATACTGATCATGCATATTGTGACTGTCATGGCATGCATATAGTTTCTGAACTTTTCCGACCACTATGTCTGAGCCTCCCGGTGCATGCAGGATCTTGGCGCCCTTTTGGATAGCAAGAAGTAATCCAATGACCAATGATTCATACTTGACAACATTGTTTGTACTTGAGAACTTCAATTTGTGTGCTGCCAAATAAGTTTCTCCATTCGGACTGACCAGTTCAACGCCTCCTCCATTTCATTTCTTTGACTTGGATCCGTCAAAGGATAGTGTCCACGCTTGATTATCAGTCTGTGCATGGGAGGATTCAACTTCAGATTCTTCTATATGTTCTTGAAAATTTTTACCTCTACGTTCTTCAACTTCTCTATATTGTGGCTCCAAAATTACCACCTGTGGTGAATTTTCAATATTGATGATCTCTCCAACATTTCTCATCATCGATGCTTGGGGGACCATCTTTGATACTTGGGAAACTGTGGCTTTACACATTGTGCATGAAATCTCCAAGTGGAAAGCATTTTGAATTCTGCACCAATTGGGTAACAACAGATATTGAATGCAGGCATCTCTGCCCATTTTGAATTCTTTCTTAACACTCATTGGGACAAAGTTCTTGAAATTTTCAAACATTTTCAAACATCCCTTCATGCATTGTTCTCTTCTCTAATTTTGGGCACATATGATCCCAAATTTGTTTCCAAGAATAAAACCTCATTTTCTCCATCGTATTCCATTATTAAAAGTCTGAGCCTAGGCGTACTTTCTATCCTGATCTGATTTGGGATTCCTCTCCATGGTAGCCACATAGGATAAAAGTCGGTGGCTATGTATCTGTTCAACTTTCTTTCCCAATCTCTTCTTAAAAGCATTTCATACCCTTTTGGAATGTCCAACACAGATATGTCAATGCAGCTTTGGATTCGTAGATCTGAAGCAAGTTGCATATAAATGTTATTCAATTCTCCCACAACTGGGACTTTGGTTTTATGTAGCTACGTCACTTTCTAGTCTGTTTGCACTTGCCCTCTGAAATTGGTTTTTCTTGTTTGTTTTTTTCAATTTTTTTAGAAAGTTTTTTTTGGTAATAAATATGAAATCGTGTCTTTGATTTTGTGAATTAGTTGGCAATTCATCTTGTCTTAGTTGGGGTCTTTTGTTGGGAAAAATCAGGATTCGTAGGATAATTTTTGGAAATTACCAAAAATGAAAAAAAACAAATTTTTTTTCTATTTTTCCCGAAAATCTGTCAAATATGGTGATTTTTGAAATTGTAATAAGTCGGCGTTTTATTTCATTGTAAGGTAGACTAAATTGGAAAAGTTTAGGGCCCGTTTGTTTCTGGAATATGATAGGAATTGGCATTATCTAATTCTTGATAATACCAAATTCCATGTTTGGGTCCTTGGAAAAAAATGGAATTGGATTTCCAAAATTCTTATTTTGCCCCCAAAATGCGAATATCATCTTCCACCTAAATAGGTGGAATTGGAATTTCAAAATAAGTGGAATGGGAATTCTAATTTTTAGAAAACCAAATTTAATATTTCGTGGGATCCGTGACTATAAAGATGTATATTATATTGCTATAAGGATGCATATATACACACATGTGTATATACACACATATGTATATGTGTGTATATATACACATGTATGGTGTGTGTATATGTGTGTATATATATACATGTGTGTATATGTGTGTATATATACACACTTGTATGTGTATGTATGGTGTGTATGTGTGTATATATACACACATATATATGTATGTATATATACATAAATATGTGTATATGTGTATACATGAATACACACTTGTATGTATATATACACACATGTGTATACACACACATGTATGTGTGTATAAACACATGTGTGTGTATAAACACATGTGTGTATACACACACATATGTGTGTATATGTGTATACAAGTGTGTATATACACACATGTATACACATACACATATGTATATATATACACATGTATATATACATGTGTATATACACACATGTATGTATGTATATATATACATGTGTGCATGTGTGTATATATACATACATGTATACACACCATATTGAAGGCAAATTATTTTGCCATTAGTATACTTAGAGAAAAATATGATCTGCACCATCGGTTTAGTCTAAACCGACAGACAGGGCACAACACTATCCAACACTAAGGTTACCCGATGACAAAAAGATAAGGATACCCGACGAAGTATCAACAATACTACTTGACGAACAACAAAGAGAGGAACTCGACAGATACAGGGAACCCAACAAACAGTTCAGTTAAGGAACACCAATAGACTGTGAGTTCAAACCGACAGCCAAGAACCGACAGTCAGTTACATCCCGCAAAAAGTGGATCTGACTTTCCATGTCAGATAAATCACTGAAGTTGTATTTATAACTTCTTGATTTTCTTTTTAATCCATTATGTGCAGAGGAGGCAATGTAATTTTTATTGTTTTAATTTATTTTACTGTTTTAAAACATGCAAACTAAAGATCAAGGTCAAGTTGTAAACCTTGGATATAAAAGTTAACATTGTAAATCATGAATTCCAAGATAGGTCAAAAAAACTTGTATAAATAGGTGCTCGACCCATTAAGAACAGTTGTTGTTCAATGAAGAAAGTAGCCAAAGAGAGCAACTAAAGACTAGACAAGGGAATTCATGTAAAAGAACACAAATAGATTCAAATTAGTTTTCAAGAATAGAATAGAGGCTACCAAAAAGCAGAGAAAAGGTATTCATCAATCACTTAAGGTGATATCATTATTATAAAAGCTTTAATGGATCTGTAAATCAGAAATAGTAGATTGCATATAGTCAGGTCAACATTTGTACTCATTCTAACAAGTGTAGTACACTAATAAAATCCTTTCAAGAAAGGTGGGCTTAACCGTCCTATTGTAAATCTCATAACTGAGTGCACACTTAAATTAGTGTTGCTAAAGCTCTTAACATAGTAGATTTTAGCAGGTCTCCACCTTAATACTCTTAACATGGTAGATCATTAGAAGTGATCAAATTGTAAGCTTTAACCGACTCCCTTCCATTCTGCAGATAGTGAAGTTTTGTGGGTGCCATCCCCACCACAGTTTTTACTTCCCAACAGTAGTTTTCTGCGATATCATATCTTGTGTTATGTGTTTGTTAATTTTATGAATGTTTCTATGGATGATTGTAAAGATTGTTAACAAACAATGTCTACATAAGAAAGAATAACAGTATTGGTTGGTAAATCAGAATTGAATGATCACTAATGATAAATTGGGTAAAGTGTTAAAAGTTTTAGAGGTACTGATTCACCCCTCCCCTCTCAATACTACTTCCCATTGAGTCCAACAATTGGTATCAGAGCTAAGTATCTTCTTAAAAAACTTAAAAGCTTAAGAGAAAAGATCTAACAATGGAGAAGTATAAACTTGATAAGAATATTGAGAACAAAAAGCTTGAGATATAGATGTTCTACGAACGTTCTACGAACAGTATAAAGAAGCTAGAATCAAGATGAAAGAGCTTTTGAATGAAAGAAAAGGCATGGCTACCAGGAACAATGAAGTAGACTATCAGGAAGAAGAGATTCCAGACTTCTTTAAATCTTTAGGATCAAATGTAAGTAATGTATCAGATACATCAAAAGAGAACATCACAAATCTAAAGGAAATCGACCTACATCTGATAGAGAAAATAAAGATGCTACAAATTGGTCAAGAGACCCAGATGGTAAGAATGATTGATGTGATGAGTTCTGCCAGACAAGCTAAAATAGAAAGAACACTGGCTATTGATGATAGGAGGAAGATTTTAGAAAAAACTACAGGAAAAAGAAATGGAAATTCAAAGACATGCTAAGTATCACCATGATCTCACAAATTAGATTATCCTTATGAGTCAAGAAGCAAACAGAATAAATGTGGAACTAATTGAGATAATACAAATAATTAGTGAAATAAGAGAATAAAATGAAAAGCTAAAGCATGAGGTTAGAATTCAACAACAACATAATGAGATTATTAGAAAGGCTGAAGAAAACAATAAACAAATGGATGACTTTCTTGAAGGACAATGAAGAGTCATCAACAATAGCGGTATAGGCTTTACAGAAAAAGGAGAAACATCAAGACCAAAGAATGTCTACAAAAATTCAAGACCAAGAAAGCCAACATGCAAGCACTGTGGAAGGAAAGAGCACACATCAAATGCATGCAGAGGTAAAATAAAAGGTACTCCTAAATCTAAATCTACATCTTCATTCATAGGATTCTGTTATAAATGTAACAAGAAAGGACATAAGGCTTGTGAATGCAAGAGCAAGATAGAAAAGCCAAAGAAGGAAACCTACATGGAACAATACTGTCTTACATGCAAGATGAATGGGCACACATCTGAAGAATGCTGAAAAAAGAAAAGATAAGCATGGAAGCCAAAACGTAAAGAAGTCCCTTATCAACCAAAGAGAACCGATTATCAATATGTATGGGATTACAACACCTGGACAAACTGTACAACATGTGGTAGATATGGTCACATTGCTGCAAACTGCATGAGAGCATGGACCAGAAGGTCTAGAGGCTGGTCAAACCCTGGAATGACATGCTTACACTGTCATAAAGTTGGTCATCTCAAGAAAGATTGCAAAGATAGATTGACAGACACAAGCACACATCCCAATGGTAACACCATTGAAGATATCTAGAGGGCAAGAGACAAAATGTGGATAAAAGCTTCAAGCAATGATGAAGCTGGACCAAGCAATGCAAATGGTGACACCCCATCCAATGGATTTGGTGACACCACCAACCCCACTTGAACTGAACAAGTAAGTATGGAACTGCACTATACCAAGTTATATTTTGCATCAGTTCCATTATATAAAATGTTATATAGTCAAAATCTACATAAATCAAAGATGCATATTACTTTACTTGTTACCAATCTAAGAATACAACATCGTCGGTAAACACTTACCGAAAATCATCGGTAAACACAATAACGAAGTTGTTAACACTAACCGGAAATTGTCGGTCAACTAGTAAAATGACAAACTGCCAATGTAACCCGATGACCATCGGTAAGAAAGAAAAATTCAGAAATGATCGTGACAGAATACCGATATCCGTCGATAAAACTTAATGTGGTTGACAATTGCCATAAGCGTCATGTCTTCACCAATGAAAATTTAAAATATCCTCCCGATGAAGCCCATCTTTATGTCCCAACATGTTGTTGAGCATTTATTGCAAAGACTTAGGTTAAAAAGTCTATAAATAGTCGATGGGATAACTTCATTTTTCACCTGCGATTTGATGAGAAAAAAAAAGCGACATCAAAGCGATTCAAAAGTAGAAAGCAGAGGCATCTACAAAAATATTCAGCATACAAAAAAAAAGATTCCTCGTCACCATTATGAATCGAAGTAAGTACCAAAGACACCAAAATATTTCTATTACTATTTTGTCGAGAAAATCCCTAAATTTCAAGAAAACCCTAAATACTTGAAAACAATGGCAACTACATCAAGAACTGCTATGTTGAGGAATGAAAAGAAGAATGTGGTGACACTAATCAAGAACAACACATGTATAGAACCTAAATACAAGATATGTCCAGAGATTGCATCAAAACCTGATGAGGTCAGTGCATTTTTGAAAACCCTGCCTAGGGTTTTTCTCATAGAAGACGTTAGGTCTTACATTTACTGCAAGATTATAGAGATAGGTGATTTGGAAATGGATGAAGCTTATAAGAAGCTATGTGATGCCGAAGGAAAACTGAAAGAAGAACATAAATACTTGGAGGTAAAAGGGTTAACTAATGCCCTACATTTCCCGAGGGAATTCAAGATAGAGTAGATTATGATAGTCTTAAGCAGGATGCATGCCAACAAACTATGGCTAGACCAACCCAAGAAAATAACAAGGGATGTTCTTCATGCTGTCACTGGTTATCCAATAATCGACAAGCCTAGGGAACACAAACATCCATCCATGAAAGAGGTTACAAAACTCACCAATGCAAAAGGAGACAACAAAGGTCTCAAAGTGAACACTATCACCGACGAGGAGTTGAAATTTGGTGCATGTGTTATTGGTTACAAAATCTTTCAGGCTAGCAGAATGAACAACATTTCTACAACAGCAGTAAGTAGAGCTTACAAGATTGTAACAAAGGGAATTCAGATGGATCTATGTGAGATCCTATTAAAACAACTGGATGAAAATATGATCAAAATCAGGTCTTCAAAGAGAAACACTTGTAAGTTTGGATCACTTATTATGTGTATATTTTTCTGTTTTCAAGAATACTTTCCTTCAATAGGAAAATTTGTATGGGACTCTACCAAACTAGTAACTCAACACGTTAGTGAACTAATTAAGTCACTAGGAGAAAACTTTGAGTCTGTACAATGTCTGCATACTTCCTTGAATTCAAGGAAAAGATGATGGAAAGAACTAGAATTCCTGAGCAACTAGTTGAAAAGCACAAAGATGAAATATGTTTCATGGCAAACACAGACTTCACACACATCAAACTGGCTATACCAAGAACGGATTGGTTATCATCATTAGACTATGAGATCAATATTGATCTAGCTACTAGTGCAATTGAAGCCCTACTCAATGAGCCCATTGATAAGAAACAACCAAGGTTTGGTACATATGAAGAGGCCAAATCTAAGATAAAACATGGTCTACAAGTCAAAAAGACTATAAGAAAGAAAGAAAAAATGGTAAAGAATCTCAAGAGGATTCTATCAGTCACAGAGGAGGAAGAATAGGATCAGCAAGAAGAAACTGATGAATAGGGTACCATCGGTGAAACACTAAAGGAAAAGAAATCAGATACATAGGCCACTGAATCTGATGCACTTCCATCTTCACCTCCTTCTAAGAGACAAAGGACAAGAAGTCAGACTGCTGCAACAAATACAACACCACTTAAGAAAGGTCAAGTAAGGACCTATATAAGGAAGAAACTAGAAAAAAGAGCAAGACAAAAACCTATGAAATCCACATGACCAAAGAAAAGAAAAAGGTTTGTCAGGACACAGGCTGACTTGGATGACACCAAAGATGATGAACCAGATGTAGTAAAGAAGAACTTCAGAAACCAAACGGTAGATGAAGCTGCCAAATCAATTACTACCCATGGTACAATGAATTATAAAAAGATTAGGTAGTGGGATACACTGAATCTAGAAGATCAGAATAAGATACAGGATGCAATCATCAAATCAATGATTAAAAACAAGTATGCCCCTACTGAATTTGTAAGTCAAATACCTGCGGAGCTAGGCAAAAGGATATACCAACAATGGTCATATGCCTTACAAACGGAAAGAGAAGCAAGAGAAATAATTCTTGTAAGATTGATGCCTCCTGAATCCAAGTTTGAAGAAATACAAGAAGTACTAAAGAAACACTCAAGTAAATTTGTAGCCAAAATAAGGGCTTACAAAGTACTAGAGAGAAAGTTTATAGAACTGGATTCGATGACAGAGACCAAATGGAGACATTTCCTAGATCTACCGGTAGAATCAACAAGTGTTGAGAAGCAATTACTTCTCACAAACACACCTCACAGAGAGGAGGAGTTAGATAATGCAGGTCCACAGCATATTACTCTAGACAATCAAGAAAGTGATGATGAGCTTAGTAACTTAGATACAGGCATGGATGATAATGTCCAAGATATCACTCACTATGACTCTGAAAATGATCCCAAGAAGAAAGATGATGTGATATTTATCACACTCAAGGATCAACAAAGTCATCAAGCACTGAAGACATCGGATGATAAGATAATTGATATTACAAATGAAGAAGTGCAGTACATTTCAATCATGCACTCAAAAGTGCAAGACCCTATAGAATCCATACAGAAAGATGAGAATGTCATTGCTGACAAGGACATTACTGACGAGCAGGACATCAATATTGACAAAGCCCAAGAAGCAACACAAAGTAACATGCCTATCCTAATGAAGGCAATAAACATACTAGAGGGAAATGAAGGATCAATTGAAAAAAGAAACAAGCACACCCAAGGACAAGGGTGAAGGAGAAGGTAAAGAAACAACAGATACACTTGCAGAGCAAGCTGAAACCGAGGATAAAAAAGATTCTTCTATTGATCAGAACAGGGATGGAACTCAAAAAGAAATAGGGGACAAGCCTTTAGAGAAAGGTCAAGAAGGAAAGAAGGATGAGATTGAAAAGAAATCAGGAGCACATTCTGCAAAAACACCCAAGGTAAATGAAGAGACGTCTTCACATAACCAACAGGTGCAAACTAAGCAGAAAACACAAGATGCTTCATCAACAAAACCTTCACCAAGTAACTCAGAGCGCACAAATGAACTAGCTATAGTGGTTCATACACCTACATCCCCTAAGATCTCAAAGAAGAAGAAAGGAAAGAACAAAAATCCAATAACTTTGGATGAAATAATTGAGATTCCAGTTTGTGATCCAAGAACATTGGATCCTATAGCGTTAACAAAATACGCAAAGCTCTGTGAGAGGAAAGCCACTCAAGACAAGATGAAATAAGGAGCAAAAGAGGCCAAGGTACTTGAAGTAGCAAGAGATATGCTTCAACAAATTGTACCAGACACAAACATTGATCAGAAAGTTTCAATAATTGATCAACTAGTAACACTCACGAATGCAATAACATCTCATAATACCAATGATGAGAAAACTATGGAAGAGAGACTTGAACAAAAGTATGAATTCAAGCTCGCAGAAAAAATAAGCCAGGAAGTGGCACTCAAAAATGACAAGCTATCTGAATTGGTAAGTGAAATTGAACCGCTTTTATCAGAAGCTGTTACCTTAATTAAGAAATTGTGCACCTTAGATCAACTCACTAAGGAGTATACCGACAAGATAGCAAAAATAGATGTTGATCTTCAACCCAGTGCACAAAGTCTAGCCAACACAGCAGAAGCACTAAAATTGCACAAACAACAAATAATACAGGCTAGGAAGCAGAGACAGGGCATTCAATTTGTAGAAATGAAATACATAGATTAAGTCAATGAGCTAAAAGTTAAGCTCTTACTGACACTTACACTACTGCAACAAAATATGACACAGGCAAATACACTGATTGCCACCCCTGAAATGTCTGTCCTAGATAGCATTTTTGATATCCACGCAAGACTCGAGCTGCAACATATGGCACTTGAATAATTGAAAGAACAATGGGATAAACTACTAGAAGATATCAAACTTACCCATTCTAATGGTTTTGACACATTGTAAGTTACACATTTTTGTCACAATTTTTTGACATTTTGTAAGTTGTACATTTTTGTCATCAGTATAAAAGAAAGGGAAAATAGTATACATGTACATTTATATACACTATACCGATGCACATAGAAAGGGGGAGTCATATTATGACAAGGAAATAAACATGGTGTAATAATTTCAGTATTATGCACATATCATTTTTTTATACTAATGTCAAAGGGGGAGATTGAAGGCATTATATTTTGTCATTAGTATACTTAGATAAAAATATGACCTGCACCATCGGTTTAGTCTAAACCGACAGACAGGGCACAACACTATCCAATGCTAAGGTTACCCGATGAAAAAAAGATAAGGATACCCGACGAAGTATCAACAGTACTACCCGACGAACAACAAAGAGAGGAACCTGAAAGATACATAGAACCCGACGAACAGTTCAGTTAAGGAATGCGGACAGACTATGACTTCAAACCGATAGCCAAGAACTGACAGTCAATTACATCTCGCAAAAAGTGGATCTGACTTTCCATGTTAGATAAATCACTGAAGTTGTATTTATAACTTCTTGATTTTCTTTTTTATCCATTATGTGCGGAGGAAGCAATGTAATTTTTATTATTTTAATTCATTTTACTGTTTTAAAACATGCAAACTAAAGATCAAGGTCAAGTTGTAAACCTTGGATCTGAGAGTTAACATTATAAGTGGTGAATTTCAAGATAGGTCAAAAAAAATTGTGTAAATAGGTGCTTGACCCATTAAGAATAGTTGTTGTTCAATGAAGAAAGTAGCCACAGAGAGCAACTAAAGACCAGATAGAGAATTCATGCAGAAAAACACAAATATATTCAAACTAGTTTTTAAGAACAGAACAGAGGCTACCGACAAGTAGAGAAAAGGTATTCATCAATCACTTAAGGTGATATCATTATTGTAAAAGCTTTAATAGATCAGTAAATCAACAATAGTAGATTGCATACAGTCAGGTCAACATTTGTACTTATTCTAACAAGTGTAGTACACTAATGAAATCCTTTCAAGAAAGGTGGACTTAACCGTCCTATTGTAAATCTCATAACTGAGTGCACACTTAAATCAGTGTTGCTAAAGCTCTTAACAGAGTAGATCTTAATAGGTCTCCACCTTAATACTCTTAACAGGGTAGATCATCAGAAGTGATCAAATTGTAAGCCTTAACCGACTCCCTTCCATTCTGGAGATAGTGAAGTTTTGTGGGTGCCATCCCCACCGTAGTTTTTACTTCCTAACAAGAGTTTTCTGCGATATTATATCTTGTGTTATGTGTTTGTTAATTTCATGAATGTTTCTATGGATGATTGTAAATATTGTTAACAAACAATGTCTACATAAGAAAGAATAACAGTAATGGTTGGTAAATCAGAATTGAATGATCACTAATGATAAATTGGGTAAAGTGTTAAAAGTTTTAGAGGTAGTGATTCACCCCTCCCCTCTTAGTACTACTTCCCATTGAGTCCAACACATATTCAAAGAAATTAAAAAATAAAGAATTAAAATTCCTTATGCATCTTCTCATTCATCTTCCGGATGAACCAAACAGGTAAGACCATATTCCGGATTTCATTTTGCGGATAAGCATCTTCCTGAATTGACCATATCGAGGATATGGTATTACAATACCCAAATGGGTTAATGAAGAATTCAAATTCTACAATTTTGTTTTGTATTTTCTAAGTTTTTGTTGTTGAAGGTTTTTTGGCTACATCAAAACTAAACTTAATCATTTTGTGCATCAAACTAAACCCTTTTCCTAAACTAAATCTAACTCAATTAATGGGTAAACCTCAACTAAATTAAACTGTCAAAAAAAATTTTAATTGAAAACTGAAAAGGATTGAACCCTACCCGTAAACAAAATTGTACGCTTACCTTAAGACTCACTATTGAAAACCCTAAACCTAATTGAATATTGAACTGAACAATGCAAACCCTAAGCCTACATTAAATTAAACACTAAAACAAATTGGATCATAACTTTAATTGTAAACCTTACTCAAAATAAATCTTAAATACAATCAAATTCAATCCTTGCTTTAAACATAGCCCAAATCTTAAAAATACAATTAATTAGTCATAAAAATATAAAATTAATGTAAAAAGTAAAATATATAATAAAATTAAAAAAATTATCTTATAAAATTTCTTGCCACAAATGTTGTGGAACCAATCATTGAGGAATGTCCTCCATGGAAGTTTAGTAATTTCTTGAGCTGCTAAAAAAATAGCCCAATTCCTAAGTTTATCCTTCTTTGACTTCTAAGCTATATATTCTTCTTGGATTATAACTAAATATTTTACTATTTGACCTCTAAGAAAAATAATATTAAAATATATATATTCTTCTTGGATTATAACTAAATATTTTACTATTTGACTTCTAAAAAAAATAATATTATAAGATATATATTCTTCTTGGATTATACCTAAATATTTTACTATTTGACTTCTAATTAAAATAATATTATAAGATATATATTCTTCATGGATTATAACTAAATATTTTACTATTTGATCTCTAATTAAAATAATATTATAAGATATATATTCTTCTAGAATTATAACTAAATATTTTACTATTTGACTTTTAAGAAAAATAATATTATAAGACATATATGTCACATAAGATATATATATATATATATATATACCGTGACAGTCGATGATACACACAATTGCAAGCAAATTAGCCTTGGAGGCACCGGCACATCTATGTAGAAGGCCATTAACTTTTAAGTTATTCTTTTGGAGTATCGATAGATTCCATGATATAAATAAATTAACTCCTTCGGTTATAACTAAATATAAATTTTTGGGAGTTTGGGTAGAAACTCATGAAATGAGAGATTACGTAAATAAATAAATTGCCTGCGCCGAGTATAAATAGAAGCATGATTAAACTTGTTTTCTCACAGAATAGATAAGTGCAGAAATGGCGAAGGGATACGCATATGTATACCTGCTCTTCTTCTTCGCCCTGTCCTCCGCCGCTTTTGCCTGCAGTAAAATGCATTCTAATCTTCTCCTTTTTCTTTAATCTATTTTTATTACTAAACAGATTCTGAAAAACATAATTTACTAATTGTGGATTTTTAAGTAATTAAACAGATACCGATGGTTATAGTCCGCCTAAAGGGCATTGCGCGTATTGTAGCGGTCATTATAAAGGGGATTGCGATCCTTATACCAGTGGGTGTCATGATACGTGCGTAGCTTATGATGGTGCCGACGATGGGGGATGCATGTTTGATAGATGGTTGCCGTTCATTTATTGTATCTGTATTCAACCCTGTTAGAAATGCCATGGTCCGAATGGACTACGCTTCTCACGGGGTTATGAATAAATAAATAATTTTCTCATTAGGGTTTGTTGAGATTGGATTTTCTAATCACACTAACTCTAATATTATTGGTGTGTTTTCTTATTAATCAATGTTAGATGTTTTAGTTATAAGTTGTCATAGAGAAATCTAGACTAAAATTCTATAGTGGAATCAAACTTGCAAATCTTATGCTGTTGTGGATGCAAATGATCTTCACTTAACTTGATAATTAGCAGTTGTAGAATAAAAGTTTTGTATAAGCGTTTAATTCATAAGTATTTAATAGTGTTATAATAATTGAGCTTTGGCATCATAATAAGCATGGATTTGCATTTCTGCCCTAAACTTAAAAAGCTCAAAATAAAAAAGTATAAGTAGATTGTTTATTGTTTATTACAAGACATGCCTTGCTTACAGAGCTATTCTAATATGGCAAAATATGATCAAATTATTTACAAAATATTGGAAAAAAAAAATATTGCTCATTTGAAAATTGAAAATTACAAATGCAAACAAAATAATTCTTCCCACTTCCATTCATTATATATTTTCAATGATAAACCCTCAAAACTTCAAGAATGAAAGCAAATTCAAGATAAATGGCTATCCAAATGAAAATAAATAGAAAAAGATGTATTTAGGGGTGAAGATAAATCAGTCCAAAAAACAATGTTCTTCCCACTTCCATTCATTATATCTTTTCAATGATAAACCGTCAACACTTCAAGAATGAAAGCAAATTCAATACAAATGGATATCAAACCTGCAAAGACAATTCTCTAAATGAAAATAAATAGAAAAAGATGTATTTAGGGGTGAAGATAAATCAATCTAAAAAACAATGTTGGTAAGAATATGAAGCAATGTTTTTCTTATTAAAACAATGAAAATGAATTATCAAAAAAACATCTGCATTAATACAATTAACAATAATTTTAAGGTAGATGACAATTCTTGGATCCAACAAACAATTGAGTATGGTGAATTATCTTTCTCAACATACATAAATGAAAAAAAAGGGACTATTAAGTTGGAATCATTTTCAGTGCGGGGGGTAAATCTGTATAATACAATCTTTTACTTTTTTCAAATTAACAATAATAATAACATCAATTTCTATAATATAGACACTTTTAAATTAACAATAACAGTACATCAATCAAGCATATAACATTCTCATAAGATCTAACAATTATGCAACACAAGAACACAAGGTCTACATGAAAACCTTAGGGAAGAAAAATACAACAAAATATTGCTTATATAAATCTCTTTTATAGCTTCATAGACACCAACAATCCCCACAATTCGTAGGGACCAACCTACTCGAAGAACCAAATCCCACAACTAAGTTCCAACTCAACAAGAAACACCAATTGCCTCTAAATTTGAAGGCACCAACCTGTCTAATATCTGCTCCAAAACATCAATTATTTTTGCTCCAATTCTTCTTTGATCTTTGCACCAAACCTGCCTTCTCTTCTCAATTTCATCTTATATTTCTACTCCAAATCTGCATTATATCTCTGTTCAAGGTTTGCATTAAAGTCTGTGCCAAAATGGTGCAATTTCTGATCCAAATTCTGACCCAAACCTACTCCAAATCAGGCATTATATCTGTTATAAATCTGCAATGAATTTTTCACAAGTATTTGTACATGTTCTTCAAATACATCTGCATTTATTCTTCATACAAGGTTGCATATGTTCTTCAATATAGATCCAAAATACTTCATAATTTTATGTTCTTAGGTTTGCTCTTAATTGAATTGATATTTTATTATAATTTTGTTCTCATTAACCGTTCAAAATATTCTCGTAACTATCTCCAATCTTCCTTGAATGGAGATCTTCAAATTGAATATAGATCTTCAATACTATTCATTACACATCTCCATATTCTTCTTATTTCATTTATATCTTCCCTGACATGGAAAATTATGTAGGCCACTTGTATGGTGGAGGCGCACATAGCCATGGAGATGGCCTATAAGATTAAATTGCATTTGTATTTGTTTTAAATATTTTGTTTATGATTTTTAAGGTCCTAAAGACTATTTGGTATCAAAACAAACCAATTTCTAAGGCTTGAAGAGCTATTTGTCCAAGAAACCTATAAGATCCTGACAAGGTCAACTATGGTCAAAGGTTGAAAGGCATTAAAAAAAGGGTTGAGAATGTTGGATTTGATTATATTTAATCCATTTTTTCATATTGGGAGTGTCCAAGAAGGATATGATCAAATTTGATAAGGTTTTTTAAAAAATGCAAAACTGTTGACAAAATTGTCAACATTGCAAAATAAGTTGCAAATCAGACAAAATGAGAATATGAAGTCATTAGTTTCTCAAGAGTTTGTTAAGGTAGATTAATAGGTTATAGAGAGTCTATAATTCATTGTTTTTTTCTAAATTTAGGTGTGGTGGTCAGTTTTGAGGAAATTTGCAAAGGATTGTTCAAGAAACCCTCATGAATGCCAAATTTTGCAGGGTCTCTGACTAGTTGTAGAGCCATTTGGGCTCATATTTGATGTAATCTCGATGTATACATATATTTGGATGTTAGTAAAATGAATTATCTTTTATTTGAATCCTCTTTCATTGATTTTTATGAATCTAAGTGCTGGAAATAATGAGTTTTGTATTGACAATCATAAACCCTTGCTAGGGTAAACAATGAACTTCTATTTTGAGTTTCTCCTTATCTAAATGATGGAATCTCCTCAAAAATGGTGTAATAAATTTTTTTCATGTGCTTTTAAAGTTTCCAAAGTGGAAGATTCATACATGGAAGATTCATCATGTTTCATGAACATTCTAGGACTATATGTTGATGACTGTTAAAGACATGAACAATCATATTGATGCATGTTGTATGACTGTGTACGGATTGATATTGACATGAAACTAATAGGAATTGTTAGTCATGTTAACTAAATTTCATTTTCTTTGAGTTTCATCAAATTTCAATAAGAAAAGAATAAGTTATGGTAACTTTTATAAAGGCAACATTTTTAAAAAATATTTTCCACAGCTGTAGTTAGAAAACATGTTTCGGTACAACCATGCGTTGATGTGCATTTTATGACCCACCAAATAGTAGAACAAAATATTGAGGTATGTTATCCTCTCTTGATCAAATTTTTGTATATGCTAATTGTTGGTAAACAGATTTGTCCTTTCTTGTGCCTTATGATAATATGACTCTTGATGCCCGAATGATGAACAAAATTTGCTTACAATAGTTGAAAAGCCATCTTCTGATGACTGGATTTTCTCTGAATTTATAGGTACAACTCCCTATGTGAATGATTTTCAAAGAATTATGTCTGATTCCTAAATCTAATTCAGGTATGCTCTTAACTCAAGAGCAGAAGAGGCAAACCGAACTAAGACTAGCTAGAACTTAGCTCAGGCAGGAAAAAGCATTCTTAATCTAAAACTCAGCAATAAGGCTCACAAATCCTATGAGTTCTTATGCTCAGCAACTACCT
>MU228220.1:1607490-1621356 GCA_018584345.1 Thuja plicata
TTTCCTCTTTCCATCTTTGTCTGATAAGCTTTGGCAGCTCTTCCATGGCCACGTGCAGAAACATCAATCAAACTGTGACACTTCAATTTGGATCCTTCATCTTCTCTTGAGTGACATCTGTCGAGTCTGATCCATTGGGCTACGAGGTCAAATAACTGTTTATGTTGAAACTTAGCCAACATGCAAACAGTAGTTAACATGATCCGCAACTGACATTCATCCTTTCTCAGCTTCAATCCGTCTCTAGGACTGTCTTCTATAATGCAATTGGCAGAAAATTGGGAAAGTGCTTCTCCTCGCGGAAAATTGGGAAAGTGCTTCTCCTCGTGGAAAATTGGGAAAGTGCTTCTCCTCACGGAAAACTGGGAAAGTGCTTCTCCTCGCGGAAAATTGGGAAAGTGCTTCTCCTCGCAGAAAACTAGGAAAGTGCTTCTCCTCGCAGAAAATTGGAAAGTGCTTCTCCTCGCAGAAAATTGGAAAAGTGCTTCTCCATTGTGGAAAATTGGAAAAGTGCTTCTCCATTGCGGAAAATTTGAAAAGTACTTCTCCACTTAAAGCACATGCTTTATTTGATCTCTTAAAACAATAATATTCCCTTTTAATACATTGGGCCCACCTTACTATAACTAAGCTTGCGGAAAATTGCCAAAGAGGTGCGAAACCCGCACAGTGTAAAATTCTTCTTTGCGGAAAAACACTTGAGAGGTGTGATTCCCACAAAGTGCAAATTTATTCTTTGCGAAAAATCACCTGAGGGGTGCGATTCCCACAAAGCGCAAAGTTCTTCTTTGAGGAAAATCACCTAGGAGGTGCGATTCCCACAAAGTGTAAAGTTCCTCTTTTCTGCCTTTGTGGAAAATTACCTTCTTAGTGAGAATTTCACCATGGGGAAGATGATTTCTGAAATCCCATCGAGCTCGTCCTTGCTCATTTCTTAACCAAATTGCTCGCCGTTTGTTGCATTGGGATCGTTGAGACATGCAGAATCGGTCCATACTAGTCTTCGATCTCTGCCTGAGAAAGAACATCAATTGGAGCACATTATCTTTGCCGGGTTGGGATCTACAACCTACCCAGAATGAAGAGACTTTGAAAGCAACCCACCTGGCATGGAGCAAGAAGGCAATGGCAGGGAAACCCGGCAAAGACATCCTATCCTTGGGAAGACTTAGACCTAGACATAACCAGACTAAATTGACATGACCAGACATGACTCCGAAATCCTCCACTTTCACAGCATGGGTACAGGATGAAAAGTGGGGCAACACTAATATTGCGAGAATATCAAATAGTTCACTTCAAAGTTCCTTTCTTGTCAGGTCTTGACCATGGATAAGCTCGGTGGTAAATGTGATTTGTTGAATATCACAAGGGGCCTTACGTTTTAAGTCTTGGAAAAATTTACAATGAAACACCTTTTTTGAAATTTCAAAATACGTGGAAAGAAAAAAGTAGGGTTCATAAATTTTAATCTACTCCTAAGGGAAATGATAGTAATGGCCAATACTTTGGTGGACAAATTCCCAATAACTAGGTTTCATTTTGCCAAGTTATACCACAACTACACGAGAACCAGTGCAATCTTCAAGGATTATGCAAAGGTTTTTTATATCACCACGTACACCATCATGAAGAACAATGTATGTAAATGACAGAAGTTAAAAATATGCAAGAATGAGGTTCAGGCTAACTTTGTACAATGATTTACAATCAATAAAATTTCAAAATTAGAAACCAAAGGAACTCATCAAAGCACCATCATATTTCTCATTGCAATCACAACACTTTATCTAACTTTATCCAACAAACTTAAACTATATGAGGGAATTATGAAACCAAGCAAGCACTAAAACACATCAAGTATTCGCCATGAAACTAACAATGACAACTTTATTGTCTCAGTAGCTCTTTAGCAACAATATCAAAATTCATTCCTTACAAATGAGAAGTGAGGCCTTTATATAGGTCCTCGAATACAATGGGTGGCCCAGATCAAACTATAACCGAAGGCTCAGATCATGCCACCTCAGCCCTAATTAGGGTTAGGAAAAAGAAAATGGAATCTACATTAATGCAAAAGGGAATCCACCACCATAGTGGGAAATTAGTACCCATTATACATGCATGCTCGAAAGAAAGTGGGGTGTAATAAATGAACATTAAGCATGCCCATTATGCATTAAATGCATCTCTACCATGAATTCTACCTTTGACCACTTTGCCTGAATTCCTGGAATCTTCCCAAAACTTCTTCTAATTCATCTATACTGATGCTCAGTGTTGATTCCTACTTGAATTCCAAAGCTACCATAGCTCATTCAGCTTTCATCAAGTTGTCCTCCCATTCTAGCAACAAAACAGGAGCATTGTGCATGTCATTCGAGAAAGTGGAGAAGTTCTCAAAGTCTCACATGGTGAATAAATTCAATCCAAAGAATTCTTCCAATTTAATCTTCTTATGACCTACAATTATCTCATTTTCATACAAATCTTTGATACTGGAGTGATGGTACAGTGTTGGAGATTTCCTGCTTGATGGTCTTAGCTATTCCTTTGAATCAAACAGATTCCTCAAAAAATGCCCAAACATTTCCTTAGCCATGGGCATTGCATCATACCATCAGGTGAATCATATGCTTCTCCTTCCTTAATGATCCTATGATCACTAGTACCTGCTTGGGCGTCTCCATCAACTCCTGCAATTCTATGATCATCTCATCCCGATAGATATGCTCATCCTCCCACAATTCCTCCATGCAATGTTTCCGAGATCTAAAGTTAAGAAGGTGGCTAAGTCTTTTAGTCACAAGATCTCTTTTCAAATCCATGGTTAAGTAAAAGCTAAAGAGATTAAGAAATTTCCGTTAGTTTTGAGGCTAGTTCCTGAGGCCAGTTATCATTAAAGAAGCTAGTTTGCACAAATGTTAGAAATGATTTTAAATGATCGCCAGTTCGGGACTTTATAATCAAATTGCACAATGGTTATACTTAGAGTATGAAAGAAAGTTTGAAGCATGTCATGCCTTGAAAGATATAGGGCACAAAAATTTCATAAAGAAGGATAGTAATGCTTATAAGTCCCTTATTACCAGGCATTCCAATCTTGGTTATAAATGTAAAGTGTTTTTAGTAATCTTGGTTATAAATGTAAAGTGTTTTTAGTATGGAAGAAAATTTCAAGGGTCTTTCCTAAGATGACCAACATTGACTATATAAGCATGCTTACTTCATTGGTGAAGCTAGGGGACTTCGAGCGAGCTAATAAATATTTTAAAAGATGGGATGTGTTTGTAGATAGATTTTTAAAGTAAAAACAAACAAATGAAGCTATAGCGGCCATGAAGGAAGCTCTTTTAAAGGTAAAATATAGTTAATGGAATGCCTTGTGATTGTTTGCCACATTACACTCATCAAGGAAATGTGTATTTAGCCTCTTTTATTAAGACATTTCATGCATTATGCAAAAGGGTGGAAGCATACACAAAGTTATTAAAGAATTGTGCAGGGTATAGTGGAGGCTTTTCTTTTAAAACCTTAAGGTATATTCTAATAGCAAATGGCATGTTTAAGAGACTGGAGATCAAACAAATATCAATGCTGCGTACACTTATTTGGAGCTTTGCGCTGATTTTAAGAGGAAGTAGAAAACAAAACATGGTAATGCATTGCATGGAGGCTGCAGCAATAGAAGGGAGACTCCAGTGCATTGAAGAAGGATTTTAAAATGTTTAAGAAACAATAAATACAACTGTCAAGAGGTTGCATAGGAGATGTAATTGGTAAAGGAGAATTAGAAACTTGCGCAATTCATGAAAGGCTTGCACATTACATTGCATCACCTGTGTAGTATAGTTGAAGGATGCTGCATTAAAATTAAAGTGGAGAGTCCTACGCAGAATTAAACTTGGAGCCCACACAAAGTTTTAGAGAAGGTAAAACATATTAGTGGAAATTGCATATGGGAAACCTCTTTCCTGTGCAAGGTAATGAAATTTGTATAAAGGCCAACGTAATTACATTAAAAACTTTGTGAAAAGAATGATTAGAGGGACTGCGTGGCATGTCCAAAAGTTGCGTAAGCACGATCAAAGCCATAGAGAAGGCTCTGCGCACGATACGAGCTAAGGCCAACATATTGGGTGAAGTTTGCGCATGAATACAAACACGTTGTCCATTGAATGAGAATAAGTCTGCACTGGAAATTGAAGGAAGGGCTGTGCATTGAAAGTTTTGAAGTGATAATAGATAGAAAAGGTAATGTCTGCGCAGAAGCCAGTGCATGCATTAAAGCAAAAAGAAAATACAAAAATCAATGTCCCACATTTCTTGTGGGTGGAGTTTCTAAACGTTTTTTATAATTCAACACTTATATCGTATTGTAAATAAGAGACCAAGAGGCTCCTTGGTTGGCCCTTTGGCTGGGAAGTTTGAATGCGTTGGTGGGCCCCATGTTTTGAATGCAGAATGGTAAAATGCTTTAAAATTGGTGGGGAGCACCTCTCATTTTGATGTCGTTTGTATGTTTTAGGGTTGTGTTAGGTGTTTTGTTTTGGATGTAATAATATCTACTAGGTTGGATCCAAAGTTGCTCATCTCCATGTTTGTAAGAGCCAAAAGTGCTCACTAGGTGATATTGTGGTCATTTTGACTTGAAGGGTAAAAGTTGATGTTTTTGTGTAAATTGGGTTTAGAGTGTCTTCTAGGACCCTAAGTAACCTAACTAAGGTCATGGAAGTCAAAAACATCCATCGACTTGACTAAAATAGTCAAATAGCAAAATTTGAAAAAAGTTGCTTGAGCAACTTTTGCAACTTTTTGCAAGAAGTTGCAAATGGAGGTTGGAGTGGTTGTAAATACCCATGCTCAGGTATTTGAGCATGGATCTTTGATTTTCAGAAGGTTAATGGAGTTTTGGATTGCATAACATATTTGTGTACCTTCTGCACGGATGTCAGAATGTGTTTCTTTATAAATTGCATTGTTTCTTGTCTACTGTACAATTGTGTATGGATTGAATTGGGTGATCGGACCCAACAGTGGTGTAGTGGTTTGAAGTATCTCTCTTATGCATTTAGTAGTTTTATTTCAAGTTATCATAGTGTAAAGTTGTAATAAGTGTTAAGCCACTGGTCTAGAAGCTCCATTTACAGAGTTAAAGTGGTCAATATGGCTCTAACCTTAACATCCACCGGTGGAAATGGCTGAAACCATGGGGGATTAAGGGTTAGGGTCTGTAAATATAGTTTTTTCTTTCCTTTTTGTTTTGGAAATAGGATTCCTAGACTTGGAATGAAGCCCTATGGCTGACTGTTAGGAACAGGTGAGCCTAGACAGGGTAAAGATCGGATTGTATAGAGCACCCATGATATTGGATGGTGAACTTAGTTGCATGCATAGAAGCCCTAAAGTGTTACCATGAAGGATCAAATGGCGGGAGATGGTGACAGGAAGTTCAAAGACCAATTTGGTAATATTTTGTGCTGACTGGTCCAGAGGCCTAAAAGATAGGCTGAAAACTAGGGCCTGGTGATAACATAGGATTTTGGATTCTAGTAGTGTTGGTGGATACTTGGAATATTTTTATGGTCTTTTGTGAGGTTTTTTGAAAGATTTGGGAGTTTTAGACCCAAAATAGTGAAATTTTACCTACTAGGAAACAGGGCTATTAGGTCTCCTAGTGTATTTGGCAACAATTGGATTGTTGGAGTGTCCAAAAGAGTTGGAATTGATTCCAATGGACCTAAAACATATAAATGAGTCTATGCGGTGTGTGGGAAGATCCTAAGCAAGGGTTTAGGATTCTAGGGGAAAGATCTAGTGAAGAAACCTAGGAAATTGAACAACTAGTTAGACTAGTTGATCCTAGAGGTATTTTTGTGTCTTCCACAAATCAACTATACCTAGGAGGCAAGTTGATAGATAGGATCTAGGAGGTCCATATTGGAAAGTTTCACATAGGAGGAGTAACCATTGGATGGTTAGAAGAGATTAGAAGCATTTTTGGAAAGAAAGCATTAAAACCCTAAACCCTCTGCATCATAGTGGTATCAGAGCCAGAATTTTGATAAGTTTGGTGTATGTCTGAAGGGGAGGAGAGCCAAGAGGTTGAAAGCATGCCTCCTAAGGCAATGAGAAGGGATTTCATAGTGGAATTGGTTCAGCGCATCTTGGAGAAGGCTAGTGTGTCAGAATCAAGGAGTAAGAAGAAAGTAACTAAATGGGGAGATGAGAGTGATGATGATGAGACTGAAAATTAGTCAGGATAATCTAAAGGAAAAGAAGTGGAGATGGATAAAGATTAAAAGGTATTCTTGGATGCCTTTAAGTCCCTCAACAAAGACAGTATGGAACACATACCCTACTACTATGGTTGCTTGAATAGTGAAGAGTTTTTGGATTGGCTAGAGGCCATAGACAATCAATTTGATTACAAAGAAGTGGCAAAGGAGAAGAGAGTCAACTATGCCAAGGCTAGACTCAAAGGATCTACATTGGTGTGGTGAAACATGATGTAGGATGATAGGGTAACTAGTGGAAAGAATAAAATAGTCTCTTGGGAGAGGATGGAGATCAGATTGAGGGAACAATTATTGCCCACTGATTATACGATCCAAATGTATCAAAAGTTGCAGAGCTTGAGACAAAAGGAGGTGACAGTAAGTTCCTATACTGAGGAGTTTCACAAATTGAGCCTAAGGGAAAGGAGACAAGAAGAAGAAATGGAGAAAGTAGCAAGGTACCTAAATGGATTGAGATAGGGAATCCAAGATTAAATTAGCATGATGGCTCCTGACAGTATGCATAAATGTTTTCAGCTGGCCTTGAGAGTAGAGGATAAGGCTAGAAGGAGAAATGATTTCCATCAAAGAGGAAGGGGTAATAACAATAACAGAGGATTCAGAGGCAGGAGTAACTTTAGTAAAGGTCAAAGCCCAAGTAGGCTAGAAGAGAATCATTCTATGGAAAATAGTGGGAACAATCAGTACAGAGGCTCATTTCAAAGAGGAGGATATAGAGGAAGAGGGCCTCCAAGAGGTAGATTTGAGTCCCAAGGAAGGAAAAATTCAGTTTTCACTGGCAGATGTTATAACTGCAATTAGGTGGGCCATACCATGGGAAAATGTCCTAACAAGACCTCCACATCATCTATGGGGGAAAGAACAAGTCAGTTGGTGCAAGTGGATGACACTCAAAGTGTCACTTCTCCTATCTCCAAGGTAGAGCTAGTATTGGATGGGGAGAATCTAATGTTGAGAAGGACTTTGTTGAAATTTCCTAATACCATAGAGCTAGCTCAGAGAAAGAATTTGTTCAAGACTACTTGTAGGTCTCATGGGAAGATCTACAAGGTGATAGTGGACTCTGGATCCACTAAGAATATAGTATCGATAGAGATGGTGGACAAACCAAAACTTAGAAGGATACCTCATACCACTCCCTACAAGGTATCATGGCTAAAAAAGGAACATCAAATAGTGGTGGACGAACAAACTATGGTGGAGTTTGAAATAGGTGAGTATAAGGACAAGGTCCTATGTGACATACTGCCCATGGATGCATGTCATCTTCTTTTAGGATGTCCATGGCAGTATGATTTGAAGGCTATTCATGATGGAGAAAAGACCAATTATGTAATCACCAAGCTAGAGAAGAAGTTTCAAATGGATCCATTGCATGAATGCAATGAAAAGAGGCATGTGGGAACCAGTGTGATGCTCTTGAGTGGAAAGGAGTTTCTAAAAGTTATGAAGAAGGAGAGAGGAGTCTGTTATGAAGTGATAGTGAAGCCAGAGGAGGATACCAAGGAGAAAGTCAACATGCCATCAAAGGTACAAGCATTTTTGGAAAGGTATCATGACATAGTGGATAATGATTTTCCAAGTGCATTACCACCCATGAGGGATGTGAGTCATCAGATAGACCTCATACCTAGAGAAACTTTGCCAAACAAGGTAGCATATAAGATGACACCAAGTCAAAATGCATAGTTAGAAAATAGATTCAAGATTTGTTGGAGAAAGGACTAATAAGAAAGAGTTTGAGTCCTTGTGCTATGCCAACTATCCTTGCACCTAAGAAGGATGGAAAATGGAGGATGTACACTAACTCCAGGGCTATAAACAAGATCACAATTAGGTATAGATTCCCAATGCCCCGGATTGGGAATTTGATGGATAATTTGGGAGGTTCTTGTTATTTCTCCAAGGTAGATTTTAAGTCAGGGTATCATCAAATCAGAGTTGGGCCTGGTGATGAGTGGAAGACAACCTTCAAGACCAATGAAGGGCTATATGAGTGGCTAGTAATGCCCTTTGGCCTAACTAATGCACCTAGCACATTCATGAGGCTCATGAATGAAGTGCTAGTAGATTCAATGATACATTGCATGAAGTTCTAGTTCTTGCTGATTCAATGATCTAAGATTGTAAAGTGTTCCTCTTTAGGCACGACTCTAAATTTTGATTGGTGCATACGTTGGGCACTATTTGGCATACCGGTGGGTAATTTTTGGGTTAGCATCATCCATGCCTTCTTAACTTCTTACTATGAGCGGTGTATGTGGGGACCACATGAGATGTTCTTCTTGATTATAGGGTACTCTCTTTTGATGCTCAAGGAAGATCCAATCTTTGATGTGAGTGCCTATGATGCACATTTTGATTTTGCAAATAAATTTTATATGAGAAAATTGTGTTTGCAGGATTTTATCCTTTTGAAAGGCTCCTTTGTTACTTTGTTCTGAAGCTGGGCATGTTAGTTGCAGCCAAATTTTGTGCCCTAGATTCCACATTTTGTCTTTGAGAGTGTGTCAAACTGTGAGTACATTTTGGGCTTTATTTTGAAAGAAATTTCAATATCCTTGTGATTGTGGTTCAGACTTTGAGGAGAAATTTGGACATTGAGAAATAGAGAGAACCAGCACTTTGTGACAGATTTGAATTTCTATAAAATATCCTAGAATTCTGCGGCAATTCTTCCTTGCTTAGTGAGGTGGGTGTTCACAACCCTTGGTAGTCATTAGTTAGCAAATTTTCTTGCATGGGAATTGTTGTTTCACAAATTGGATTTCTGAGTGCATCCCTCAATTTATTATCACTTTCTTTTTTGGGGAAGGTGGTGGAGGATTTTCATCATTTAGGGAACCTTCTTAGCTCCCCAAGACTCATACTCATGGACCCATTGAGCTCATAATGTTGGATTTTTAAGTTTGGAACAAACTCTATGTCATTGTATGTTCTTAGGTACCAGGGGGCTTTGTGCTAGATTTTATTCAAAATTTACATGGTATGCTAGACTTGGCATTTTTTGAATTCCCTAAACTTATCCTTCATATATGCTTTCTTGACTCCCAAACTATTCAAATTCGGCTAGATTTGGATCCTTCGCGAGTCTGGAGCTTCGAGAACCAAAACCTCAAATAAAACCATCAAACCTCACATGGATCAAGAGGAATTTAGGATAAAGATACTAGAGCTACCGAGGCCACACAATCCAAAAGGGGAAAGAAACATGAAAAGAAAAGGGTCCCATCCTTGATGGGAAAAGTTGTGACTAGTCACAACATCTAGAAACTCCACGTTTGAAATGTTGCAAACATTTCAATGATAAAACACAATCCAAACTCATAACCTTTGGTTTATTAATCTTATGCCATCATAAAAAGAGAGAAAATAGACTCGAAAGGGGAGGAAGATCATATAAAGTCCTGAATTACCTAAGTGTGTGACAATGTATTAATTCCCGCTCAACAAGACCACTTACAATCCCTAAGATTAGTCATCACAAGTTATACATTCCTCTTGACTCCAAAATCATCCTGGAAATTGCCTCGCTGTCAGTCAGGGGTCCATAGCCTCGACAAGGTTGTTGCTATAATCCCACAGAGATTGCTCTACTTTGGGTAAATTATTCTTTCGAACACATGTAAAGATTTCTGCATATTCCCAGAGTCAATTATTCGATCTTTTATCTTAATTTTATTTTCTCTTTATTTCTATTGATATTGCATTCTTTTTCCTTTTTCTTGGCTCATGTGTACTAAAGACCACTACAGGTTAGGGGATTAGAGTGGCGCTAAAGCAAGATTCTAAAATTTTCACAAGCCATGACTTCTCCCAAAGAATCTTAAATGACACAGAGTAATTGATTAAGTGTGAAAGATATAGAAATATAAGAGTTCAAATGTCGAGACACATTATAGGATTAACCTTCCAATTTAAGGTCTCGTTCCAACCCCATGATAAACATAAGACAAACAATCTCATCTTCTAAGGATCTTCATAAACAGTTATCTGGAAAATGAAATAAATGATACTTGGTGGGATCTCCAAATGAGGTTAGGAAACACAAAATTCCTTCTCGCAAATGAGAACTCCAAACCTTCAAGCTACTAGGAAAAATCAAAACAAAAACCAAAACCTCCTAAGAAAACAAACTTAGGGAAAAAAAACCCTAAACTAACAAAGCAAAGAAACCTAAACTATGAGAAAGCCAAAATCCCACTGAGGGAAGAGGAAAACCAGTAGGAAAGAAATGATAGGAGAAAGAAGCCAAAAAATTCTCTAACCTAAAAAGAAAACCAAAGGAAAAAGTAAAACAAACAGAAAACCAAAATGAAGAGAAAAAGGGAAACCTAGACTAGCTATGTACAAGGATGTTGGAAGGAAACCTAGGGTTGGAAATAATTATTGAGGAATTTTCCCTTAACGGGTAATGAGACTTTCTCTCATCTAAGAGTCTTTAGCTTAAATGCATTTTCTCCCAGTATTTCAAAAATCTAATAAGGGCCTTTCCAAAAATTGTCAAACTTATCGTGATCACCTCTCTTCTCATGGCCCTTACCGTAGTGGCGAACCAAATATGAAATTTGAAATTCTTTGACTCAATCCATTCTGTCAAACCACCTTTTGACTACTCCCTGATGCTTTGCAAATGTTTCTAGTGCTTGATCTCTTCTCTCTTCTAAATGCAGAAATTGAGTCAGATGTGTCTACACTCTATCTTCTCCTTCCATGTACTCTTGCATAACTTGTATTATTAGGATCCTTAGCTGAATTAGGAAAACTGGATCTTTCCCATAAACTAAATGATAGGGAGACATCCCTATAGAGATCTTAATTCTGATTTTGTCTGCCCAAAGGGAAAATCTTAATTGTGTGCCAATCCTTTGGATTATTGTCTAGTAATGTCTTGATGGCGCTTAGAAAATTCTTTTTTTTGATTCATCCAATCTATTTCCTTGCGAATAATAATTCAATGAAAACTTTAATGTTATCCCATAGTTGAATTCCCAATTTGAAAACTTCAAAGATGCAAATCCAAAACCATTGTCGCACACCAGGGCATGCAGACATCCACACCTAATAATGATGTTCTCTTCAAGGAACTTGATGACCACATCGGTTGTGCACTATTTAAGAACCTGGGCCTCTGACCAACGTGAGCAATAATTTGTAGCGGTTAGGATATACTTGTGTTGTCTTGAAGATGTCAGATTAATCAGACCGATAAAGTCTAACCCCCACTTAGAAATAGGTTTTACTTCAATCACAGACTGCAACTGAATGGAATTCACGCACAACATCTACTTGACATGTGTGACAGGTCTTCACATGTTCATATGCATCCTTGGATAATGTAGGCCAGTAATATCTTATCCTTGAAATTTGATGGGCTATAGCTAGACTCCTTCTATGACTTGTTCCATGTTTACTTTGATAGTGCTCAATAATTTGTCCCGATTCTTTCCTATTGACATTTCTTAGATAGATTCGATCATGATTCTTTCTATACAAGACAACTCTCTGAAGCATAAAATGTTGAATTTTCATTCTCAATTCTCTCTTTTGCACTGGATTCAAGTGTGAAGGGGACTTATGATTCAACAAGTTGTAGACAATGTCATCATACCATTCACCCAGAGACACTTCTTCTAATACACACTCTTATTGTACTAATCCAAGTCTAGTCACAGTGATTGTTTATGTCAGAGCTTGTCCACAGACCAATTTAATTGGTTGTATCTCCATGTTGTATTCCTGAATGATGGCCATCTATTTTCCTCTTCTTTCTCCTAACTTATTCTACATTAACAATTTTTTTACTATGGCATAGAGAACTATTGCGTACACTTTGCTTCTCAAAATGTAATGTCTAAATTAGTTTATTGCCTTCACCAAAGCATAGGCTTGTTTTTCAACATTTGGGTATCTCAATTATACATCCTTCAGTGGGGAACTCATGAATGCAATAGGGTGCTCATCTTTCTCTTCTGATATTTGAGTGAGGATAGTCGCACACGTGTGTTCTGAAGCAAATAAATATATGTAGAATGGTTTGGTGTAATCTGGGCTGACTAGGATAGGAGCATCCACAATAGCCCACTTGATTTCTTTGAACACTCTCTTTTATGTTTGTGTCCAATCTATTTTTGCACCCTTCTTCAACATATCATTCAGTGGCTTGACTAGCTTGGCAAATCCAGTGATGAACTTCCTTACTAAGTTTCTTTTTCAAAAGAATGACATCAATTCTTTCTAACTAGTTGGTAGGCCAATCTTGGAGATGGCTTCAATGTGCTCAAGGTCAATTGATATTTCATGTTAAGAGATCACATGACCTTATCATTTTCCTTTGGTTATAGTGAACATGCATTTATTTGGATTTAATGATATTCCATATCTTCTGCATCTCTGAAAAATTATTCTCAAATAATTTATGTGGTCTTCTCTGCGTCTAGAAAACATAGTAAGATTATCCATGTATATAATGATGCATTTTCCAACCAAGTCACTGAAGGCGTATTCCACGGCCCTCTGAAAGGTGACTCTGACATTAATCAAACTGAAGGGAATTCTCCTATAAACAAATGTGAGAGGAACCTCCTTACAGCAATATGGTGAGAATGCATGAAATAACAGAATATAGAGCAATAGCAGAACTTAGAATGAATCTATTGATCGCGGGCCACTTCGAGGGGGTAACCTCCTTTGAGCAAGCTCAATACAATAAATTTTTCGGTGTCCATCAAAGGCCTCAACCTACTCTTATATACTAAGTATGATCTAGAAAATTAATACTACCTATGCATGTGGGATAATAAAATATACTCACGGGATGACTTACAAAGCATATGCGTCCAACAACACTACACTAACAAAATAAACAGAAGGAACACACAGGTTCCTAACATCCCCTCTCTCTTAGAAAAAAAGATTTATCCTCAAAGCTTAAGGTGTGGAAATTGTTGCTGAATCTAAAGAAGGGGTTCCCAGGTAGCATCCTCTGGTTGCATTCTGTCCCACTGAATCAAGACCTCAGAGATGGAGCGAGAGCGAAGCTAATGAGTGCACTGGTCAAGGATTGCCTCCGGCTCTAGGATAATGGATCCTTCCTTATCCATTTTAGGGAGAGTAGTTTGTGCTCTGACGTTGGTACCAAGAACTTGCTTTAGACAAGAAACATGAAATACTGGATGAATGCGGGAAGAAGGAGGAAGTTCCAGTTTATAAGCAATTGAACCAATCTTTTGCAAAACCTTATAAGGCCCATAAAATTTTGGGGCCAGCTTATGACACCCTTTAAGCTTCAAGGAGGATTGCTTGTATGGATGTAGATGAAGAAAAACCATATCCCCAACTTGAAAGGAGCGCTCAAAATGGTGTTGATCTACTTGCTGTTTCATTCGATTATGGGCCATGTGAAGATTATCCTGTAAGGTGCGAAGAATCTGGTCCCTGGTGCGGAGAACTATGTCAACTACCTGGACTGGTGAGCTGCTAGGAGTGTAGGGAAGGAGCACTGGAGGTGCCTGACCATAGACTGCTTCATATGGAGTCATTTTAGAGGCAGTGTGGTAAGAGGTAT
>MU228220.1:1622309-1646149 GCA_018584345.1 Thuja plicata
TGTACAGCATGCAAAATAGCCATCATTTCTTTTTCATAAGTAGAGAGGGCTAGATTCTTACCAGAAAGGGCTTTGCTAGTGAATGCAATAGGATGGTCATCTTGAAGGAGAACATCACCCAATCCATCGCCGCAAGCATCACTCTCAATAGTGAAGGGCTTGGAAAAATTTGGCATAGCGAGAACAGGTGTATTGCACATAGCCTATTTCAGTTGTTCAAACACATTCTCAGAAACATGGGTCAAGGAAAAGGCATCCTTTTTTAACAGAGCTGTCAATGGTGCTAAAATTTTCCTGTAATTCTTGACAAACTTGTGGTAATAGCCAGTCAGCCCCAAAAAACCCTGAAGGCTCTTGAAAGTTTTAGGATGCGGCCAATTTTTCATGGCATTTATTTTTGTAGGATCTACCCAAACCCCTTGGTGTGCAACAATATGCCCGAGATACTCCACTTCCTCCTAGCCAAACACACATTTAGATAGTTTTGCATAGATTTGATGATCAGAGAGAAGTTGCATTACAAGCTCTAGATGATGGAGATGCTCAGCCCAAGTTTTGCTATATATGAGGATATCATCAAAGAAGACCAGAATGAATTTTTGGAGGTATGGCTGAAATATTTTATTCATCACTGCCTGAAATGTTGAAGGATCATTAGTGAGGCCAAAGGGCATGACTAAAAATTCATAGTGACCATCATGTGTGCAGAAGGCTATTTTAGGTATATCTGCCTCATTAACCCAAATTTGATGATACCCAGAACGAAGATCCAACTTGGAGAAAAAATGAGCCCCATGAAGCTCATCAAGAAGTTCATCAACAACTGGAATGGGAAAATTATCCTTTATAGTGAGATGATTAAATGCTCGGAAATCAACCCAGAGTCGCCATGACCCATCTTTTTTGTGGACAAGCAGAACTAGAGAAGAAAAGGAACTGGTACTAGGGCGAATAATACCTTGTTTTAGTAAGTCACGAACAAGCATCTCGATTTCAGTCTTCTGATAAAATGGGTAGTAGTAGGGCCTGATGTTGGGCAGAACACTGCGAGGAAGGAGCTGAATATGGTGGTCCTCTAGGCAAGAAGGGGGTAATCCCATAGGTTCAGCAAATACACTTGAATACTTATCCAAAATTTGTTGGAGATCTGTAGGAGTACTAGAGACAGCTGATGGCTACATCTGAATGGAATGGAGCTGAGCGATGACACCATGTGAATTCTTCTTAAGAATTTTTTCCATACAATGTGAACTGATGATGCTAAGAGACCCTGGCTGTAAGCCTTTCAAAGTGTGTTGTTGCCCATCGGCTGAAAATTGCATCCAAAGTTCAGCAAAATCCCATAGAATGGGGCCAAGAGTACGTAACCATTGGGCACCCAAAACCACATCACAGCCACCTAAGGACAAGGAAAACATGTCAGAGTGCATGTTATAATCTCCAATAGAGAGACACACATTGCGACATTTCCCTTTGCAAGGTAAAGTGCCCCCATTGGAAATCATGACTTCAAAGCTAGAGCAGGGATGGACAAAGCAATCAGCCTGTTTGGCTATTCAGGGGTCAATGAAGTTATGAGTGCTACCAGAATCAATGAGTATAGTAAGAGGGATATTCTTGAATAAACCCTGGACCTGCATGGTTTGTGGAGTAGTGACTCCTGCCAAAGCATGGACAGATATCTCTGGTTGAGCTTCTGGCGAAGGAGGTTCAGGCTATTGAGGCTCAACCTCATCATTCACTATTTCATGAGCATCTACATATTCTTCCAGTTTAGGTGGAGAATCCACATCCAAGAGATAGAGCTTTTGCTGAACACATCTATGGCCTTGAGAATATTCTCATCACAATTATAACAAAGCCCTTTTTCTCGCTTGACCCGCATGTCTGTTTCAGACAAGTGCTTGATAGGAGTAGTTCTGGGAGCTGGCGTGACTTGAGGGTTGTGAGAACCCGTATATATGAATGGAAAAAAATTGGATCTGGAACATTGTAGAGCACTAATCTTGTCTTTCGCTAACTTAGCCAACCCAAGGGATTCCATCATTGTAGTGGGTCAGAACATTTTGACTTCCGAGTGAAGTGCATCCTTTAGACCACTAACAAAACAACTGCGGAAGAATTCATCAGACAATCCCTTTGTGTGATTAGCTAATTTTTCAAACTCTTTTTGGTATTCTCTTACAGTGCTTGTTTGGCATAATTTAGTGAGTGCTCCTATGAAGTCATCAAAAGCACTAGGGCCAAAGCGCTCCAAAAGGAGTGTGCACAATTTTGTCCATGCTGGGTCTACATTAGCCTTGATGCACCAATGGAACCATTGAAGAGCTTCATGTTCCAAATGAAAAGATGCAAGCAGGACTTTGTTGTTATCCAAAGTATTATGCAAGCTAAAATACTGCTCTGCCCTATAAATCCATCCAGTCAGATCAGTACCATCAAAGCACAAAAAATCAAGCTTCGGTCCACGAAAATTTCCAGAAGAGAACCCAGCATCTCCAGAATGGTTTTGGTTCATGGCTGAATGCTGAAGGTTGAGACCGAGAATTTTGTCATCTAGATCTTGAAGTTTGGTTTTGAGGGATGCATGTTCCTCCTCCATGATTTTTTCTCCTGTACGTGTAACAACCATAAAGCAGATCTTTTTTTTTTTTTTGGCAATTGGTAGAAAATGAGAAACAAAAACTTTTTCAGTTAGGGCAAACTTGGAGTTGGGCAAAACTCATATGGGAAATGGGTGTTTGACGAGTGGTTGGAGACTTTTTAAGGAAAAGGGAAAAATAAAAAATGAGGGTTTCAGGGTTGGGGAGGCGGAATGAGACGAGCGGTCCAAGAGGGACAAGGGAGCAGAAATAGGAATGGAACCTTGTGGCTCGGTTTGGTGGTGATTGGATGAGAAGCGAAAAAGATAGGGCAAACCCTAAAATTAGATAAATGAGGGATTTAGGGCTTTGATATGTAGAATTTGGGGTTGGGTCGTCAAGGAAGGAAGTATGCGGAATGGTGTTTCAGGGGTTCTGAGGAACCGTGAGAGGAAACGGGAAGAAGTATTGCAATAACAAGAAATATTGGAATTGAAAGGAACCTAAGGCTACGACGGAAAAAAATTTGATGTAATTTCCACCCGACAAGCCCAAGAAAGTGCTCTGATACCAGATGAGAGGAACCTCCTCACAACAATATGGTGAGAATGCATGAAATAATAGAATATAGAGCAATAGCAGAACTCAGAATGAATCTATTGATCGCGGGCCACTTCGAGGGGGTAACCTCCTTTGAGCAAGCTCAATACAATAAATTTTTCGGTGTCCATCAAAGGCCTCAACCTACTCTTATATACTAAGTACGATCTAGAAAAGTAATAATACCTATGCATGTGGGATAATAAAATATACTCATGGGACGACTTACAAAGCATATGCGTCACCCAACACTACACTAACAAAATAAATAGAAGGAACACACATGTTCCTAACAAAATGCGCCCACTTTGTTGTAAGTGAAATTTTCAATCTGTCTTCTTCGTCTACCATTACTTGGTTATATCTAGAATAGCCATCTAAAAATGACATCATCTGAGACCCATTCACAAATTGTATCACTTCGTCTAAGGATGGCACTAGATAATTGTGTTTCTCTTAAGCTCTATTAAGATTTTGGAAATCCACGCATAATCTTATTTCTCCATTTTTATTTCTAATAGGAACCAGGTTGGCAACCCATGTTGAGTGTCTAACTATAAACATGATCCTTGCCAAAAGTAACTGAAAGTAAACTAAGTGTGTGGAAAATAGTTCCCTATGCTAAACTCCTGAGAAGAGGATCGTGCAAATTCAGATTTAACCCTTATCAATTACAGAATGATAATACAATAACATGCATACATAGAAAAATGAGAATGACACAATGATTTACCCTGGGGAAAACCTTTCGTAAAAAAACCCCAACACTCCAAAACCTGCACAATGTATTAATCAAAACTATTGTTGTTTACAATACACTTGTAATGCAATTTCTTTCAGGAGATAATCGACACTTGAAGACAAATCCGGAAGCATAACAACATTCCAACAATACACTAACTTCACTCTGCGATTTGCAACCCTAAAAACACTTATATCATGCACTTCCCTTTTTAGGGCAACTTCCAAAGATAACCATATTAGGGTTTACCATTCTCTGGAAAAATAGGAACTCCAATTTTTTTTTGGTAGAAGAGTGTACAGTACTCAATGTGATCAGTTGCCACATGTCTTGCATGTCTTCACCCGTCATCAAATCTTTCACAATTAGCTCTTACAAATATTAATGACCGTCATAGGAATCCGTCATAACCATTTCAGTCATGATTACCTTACACATTGTCCAAAGTGCTGACATTTGGAAAATAACCTCTACCATAGAATGGGATGCCTAGATCCACCTAGACCAAGTTTGATCATCCTAGTCATCTTCCAAGTGGAGTGAAAACACAACATGCCCACTCAACTAAATGACAAAATGGATATCAAACTTAAATACATTATTTGCAAACAATTAATTACAAAACAACATTGGTATTACATCCTCAACAACATTGGTATTATGCGCAAAACCAGACTCAGGGTTGTTTGGGGTGCTCCTAGGTGGATGTGACACACCTTGGGAAATGTTCCTTGGAGTAGCATCATTCAGACTTCCCAGTAAGGTTTCTCTAACCTTTGGGATCCTCATCAATTCATATAATGACACACTAACTTTGATATTCTTGAATTATTCTAGTACAAAAGAGCTTAGCCTCTTGAATTCCTCTGTGGGAGGATTTTATTTCTATCTTTCTTCTCCATAATGAGTGGTACATTACATAGTAAGTTTCCCTCTTTCATTTTTTAGAGCATTCATCGTCATTGATTTCCTTATTTCACCTTGTGAACTAGCCGATGATTAATACTCGGGTTACTCTCTCAAAGGACTTAGAACATTACTCAAATTGGGATGTAGAGGTGTGGAATTTTTTTTGGAGGAGTTGATGTTGTCATGGATTCATGATTTCTATAATTCCTCTAATATTTATTAAGAGTGGCATTCCCAGAAGTCTACTAAAATGCCTGTAATTAACTTCCTCCACTAGGACACTATTATATATAACAGAGGGAAGGAAAACCTATCCTTATGCAATATTTCATTTACGGGTGATGGTTGATTTTGTGGTGGAACCTGATATATGGGCACCTCCATAGGAACATTTTCTAATGTTGGTGAGAATTAGTGATTATTCTGCACGAGCATGTACTCTTTTATATGAGGCAGAGGAAATGTGAAATCATCAAAGACCAACACCTAGTCGTACCATGGTGAAGGAACCAATTGATACCCTGTAGGTAGAGGATTTTTAGATGTAGTAGTGTTTCTTAATTCTCCTTTGAAAATATTGGCAACCTTTTAAAATTATTGGCATTGTAACTTAGAATGTTTATTTGTCTCATGCAATCGACACCATCCGGACAATGTTGGTTCTGCTAGAAAAAAATTATCTATCGGTCAATTTTTAGAAGCTGGTGGATTATCTAATGGAAAGGGTACACCACCATTGTTTGGATTTGTGTTCCATGACCAATCTTTGGTTTCCTTGGTTATTATTACAGTACCCATAATTATTTTCTTGATAACCTTGATTGTTGTTTGGGTACCAAGAATGATTATCATCATATCCCTGATTATATCCTTGATGATTCTCTTGGTGACTTGGAGGATTCCCTTGATATCCTCATTTTTTAACTTGATATGAATGTGTTATAATAACTGAGAGGGGGGCGGGGGTGGTGAATCAGTGGCCTGAAAAATTAATCTAATAATTCATCCAAAACTTTATACCACACATATAATACCTCTAGCTATCTTCAGTCCTACAAGATGTATATTTTTAAACAATCTTATCAAATAACTACTGCTCAGAGTTCATTGTTATCCTTTTTCTTAAGATTTACCAAATAGCAGTCTTAGCCTTTAGTGAAATACAGTAAATAATTTAGTGTTTATCGATCAATCTTGTTTTAGTAATGTGTAAAGAAAAACATTAAAGCAATGAACCATATACACATTTGACACATGTATTTTTAATGTGGAAACCCTATTAAGGGAAAAATCACCTTGTTAAAAGTTACAAACACACTATTAAGTGTGACCTTGTTAGAGGATTTATCACTAAAATTTTATCACTTGACCTAGCATTCACTATGTTGTCAACATGAAAACCTTTTGATACTCCTTGGGATGTATCTCAATATATAAAGGATGGTTAGATCCTACTCTGTTAAGATATTTTCTGAATCAATGGTTAAAGTGAAACAATATATGATCTTCTCATAAATACAACTTAAGCTTGCAGATGTTTAGATCTATTTTAATCTCATAATACCTTTCTGATCAATGTTTCTCTTCTATTCATTTGCTCCACTTCTTTCTTCTCAGAGGATGCTATGCTTATCTATTGGTCAGTGTCTGCAAAAATCTTTAGCTTTGTTCCTTATCTTGTATGATCAGGTCTATATTCTCTTTAGCATTCTTTTTTTATTTCCCCATTTCTTATGAATTACTTGTCTCTCTTTATAGACATGATTTCACCATTTCTTTTCCTTCTTGTTTTCTTCATTGATCACTTCTTGATCCATAAAGCTCTCCATGCTTGCCCTAGTTTTAATCCACAAATCTCTCCTTGTTTTATGGAATAAAACATGCTTTAAATCTCCTTATCTTTAGCTTTTAACTGATCAATGAAAAAAATATAATCAAATAGTTAACTCTAGCTTTAGCTCCTACCAGCTAAGTTGTTTTGTCATTTTCTCAACTTCAGTTCTTGTTGGTCAACACTTTAGTTATGCTTGGTGACTATTTCAGATAGCTTGGGCATTGACAAATTATATTTGGTGACAACTACAGTTAGCTCGGTAATGCTTCCTCAGGTAACATTGTCTCAGTTAACACTGTCTGTCAGTTTACACCGTGGACTTATATGCTCAAGGTTCACTGTCTGTTGGGGTTTATTGTCACTCGGTGTATGATTACCAAAAAAAAACTTTATCTCTTTGGATCATTAAGTGTTGTGACAATATGAGTATGAGAAATAATATCATATTAAGTTGACATTAATGAAAATACAATGCATTAACTAATTTAGTGTCTTGCATTTACTTTCTACATCTCGGTGATCATCAACTCTTTCATCTTCAAACATTCAATTAGGTATATTTCATTAGAATGGTAATTTATATATTGATTTTACAATTGATTATTTTGATTTATAAGGTAGGTGACCTCAATTTACAACTTCTTTACTTGCTCTATCAGATCCCTCATCTCATCTCTTTCTTCTTGAGTGCTTGTCAAATTTGTCGTGTTCTAGAGATATAAAGGTTAACTTGGCATTGCCTGAGACATAGGGGCCCCTAGATGCAACACTAACTGATTGGAAGGAACATGAACGTGATTAAGAGAAGGTGTGTGGTTCATCATTCCTTGATTCAGAGCATTAGGATTCCCAAAGAAATTTGGTGCTCTAGTAGCAGTTGCTGGTGACTATAAGCTTACTCTCTCAGCCTCAGCATTAGCTTGAATCAAATTGGTAGGAGGTAGATGAGTCTTTTGGAAAAACATGGAAGTGAAGCAATCTAGATATGCTTAATAAATATGTCATGTTACATTGTCACCCATGCGTTAGGGATCACGCAATCTGGAATAAGTCCTTTGGAATATATTATTGAAGGCACCCATTGGTTCGCATTGGTTCCTTCTTATCTCAATGAACTACCTATGCAATTCAACTAGAGTGATTGGAAATATAAAAATCTTGAGGAATGTGTCCTTTAATTCTTTCCAATTTGGGAATGAATTAGGAGGTAGATTGATGTACCAATAAAATGTTTCCTCCCACAGTGAATAGGGAAATAGTTTGCAAGCAACATCTTCTTCTTGAAATTTTTTTTTTTTGAAGGGAGTCTTCAAAAATCTTAATGTTTTCATCAGTAGTGTGTTTGATGTCAATAACAAATAATTTGTAACAAAAATTCTCATGATTCTTTGGCATATTATGATAAGTGGAAAATGTTAAGAGCGGTGATGCATTTTGCAAATGCCATGGTTGTTGGGCCATTGTTGGAACTTTTTGTTGAACATCTATAGGAGAAACTAATTGTATGGGTATCTGAACTATTATCTACTAAATTTGAGTAGCTCCTTGTTGAAGTTCTCTTTGATTTAATCCTTGTTATGCTTGAGCACTTTCTTTCACTCGACACACTAAAGGTGGATTTTGCAATAACCTTGTAAGATTGGTTACACTTGGTGAATTTTGACTCATAGATGCTTATTTATGCTGGAAAGTGATCATTTTGATGATATGAATCAATTTTTGGTTGTCATTTATGCCAACATATCTGGCATATTGATCGATAGATTTGAAGTTAAGTTTTGATGATTTAGTTCTAAAATTGACTAAGTATAGAAGTAGAAATACAAAGGTATCTTAGTTATCAAAGATCACGATCGATGAGTTATGGAAAGAAATATTAGAGGAAGATACTATGGGGTATGTATGACCTACATCTAATATTGATTTGTTTTTGGTGATGATTACAAAGAGTTAGAGAGATTTGAAGACATGCGACAACAACAGAGCATAGATATAGATCAGTTGAACTGTAGTGATGATTTGGGGAGTATGAGGTGGACTCCTGGAAAGCTAAGTTGGATTATTGTTGTAGATAATATATATTTTGATTATGTAAGAGTGTTGACTATGTATTTACTATTTTCTTTATTAAATATATTTTTTATTGAGAGCCAACTATCTAATATTTGGTTAAGAGAGCCGACAAGGTAAATATAAAGATATATATATATATGAAGACTTTGTTTAGAGTGAAGATATGAAAATGTAAGAGTGATTTTTATGTAATACGAATAGCAGAGCAGAGGATGACATAAATCATTGCAGAACTATGACTAGAACTATCTAAGCATTGGAGATGCTTGTTTTTTTCATTACTGAGAACACTTTGTAACAAAAGTATTACTGTAAGAGTTGTAAGCTCAGTTGGCCCGTAACAAGGTGGTGTATACCTTTAACATGGTTGTATTCCTCTAACAAGGAATTATACTATGTAATATTCAGCTCCTAACAGGGACATTATACTTTAGTGCATGCTTGTGGGTACCATCCCCACCATGGTTTTCCCTTGGCGAGGGTTTCCTCGACAACAAATAAGGGTGTTATGAGTTTTGGGTTATTTACTTATGTTTTGTTGATTATAGTATGCTAATGGTTTATGTGAAATTGGTTTAAAGTTTATTTTAAGTGTTGTAATATTGATTCACCCCCTCTCAGTATTACTTAATCCTAACAATTGGTATGAGATATTTTGGCCTTTGGAGAGAAAGACTAACATCTTATGTGAGATGTGATTGGATTTAGATAATTTGCAAGAGAAATTTCAAGATACACCTGAAGACCTTGATAAAGAAAAAGAAGAAAATGGTGACTTGAGATTCAAATTAAGGAGAGCTAAGGGATTCATCAAGAAACTCAAAGATCGGCTTTAACTTTCTAGAAATTAGAGACAAGACCTTATGGTTTAGATAAAGGAAGATTCATATAATGAAAATTTTGATCAGATAAAGAAACTTGAAGAAGAGAATGACACTTTGAAGCTTGAGAAGAAAGCAATAGCTAAAAAGATTCAACAACAAAAAAGATGCTAAAAACAAGATTGAAGAAGCTTTGAAAAATGCAAATGTTTTGATGGAACAAATGAAGAATGAGGATAACTATTACAAGAATAAGTATCTAGAATTGGGGAAATAGAATCATATCATAAAGGGTGACTTTTTGAGATAAAGAAACACGTTGAGAAATTTTGCATGAGCAGTGAATTGATTGATGAACAAAGAGAAAAACGGAAACCTAAAGGAGATATGAGTGGTATTGGCTTCAATGAAGATGAATGTTCCAAGAATCATGAAGAGAAACAAGATGCAAAGATTGATACAAAAAAACCTACTCTTGAAGAACCTAAAGGGAAGATCAGACCTTTCAGAGGGATATGTTTTGGTTGTAACAAGTTTGGATACATGAAAAGAGATTGAAAAGGTAATGCCCCTTTTTTAAAAAAAATTGGTTATTGTTTTAACTATAATGCATATGGGCACAAGAAAGCAAAATGCAGGAAACTCAAGCAATCTGAGTATAGACATGACAATAGAGGAGAACCTACAATAAAACTTACATGTTACAAATGCAATAACATTTGAGACATTGCAAAGTATTGTAAGCTACAATTAAATCAGGACAAAAGACCTCCGATATGTTACAAATGCAACAATCCAAGACATATAGTGAATTTTTGTAGGTATAATGGAGTAAATAATAGAAGAGTACAAACTCCTATGAACACAAAGAAGAATGAAAATGATACTGGTAAAATTATTGTAGAACTAAAGAGATATTTTGACACTTGTTTCAAGAAAGCAGAAGATAACATGAGAGGTAAGATATGGAAAATCAAAGAGTCAAGTAAGATATTGGTTTAGGGAGAGATAGTAGATGCTATTGGATCTTTGACTGATGATAACAAAGAAGAATCAACCTGAATGGTCGAGCATGGAATTAGGGGGAGCACTGATGAAGATATCAGAATATATCCCGCCCCTAATTTTGAGGAGTGAGATCTAGCGAGCTTAGGTATGATATTGGCCAAAATCATGGAGCTTATATCTAAGAGCACAACATTGGATGATCTACATATTATGATCGTGAGATTTATGACTTACTGAACAATATTGGGTAATGTTATTTTTTGACACTTAACGTTGTATAAAGAACCTCATGGTTATCTATTTCCTTACCCTTTAAAGAGTAGAAACCTATGGAAATTAGAGAGCATAGATATTCAGACTATCCAATGACTACTTGGCATGATCAATCAGTGTATACTCAGAATTCAGTGTATAAAAGGTATTTACATCATTTACATCTATAGAAACTACGGATGCACCTGTGATATATGATGTTGTTGACAGACCTAGGTAAAAATTTAAGAAAATAACTTTTAAGTTGTGTGAGCACGATCCCAAAGGAGCTTTTTCCTAGACACCATATGGTGTTTTACATGTTGAAGACATTAGGACATATATTCATTGCTAGTATGACATACTGGGTATTGATGATATTTCTACTGAAATGGAGTACATGACTTATAATGGCATAATGAGAGATGAGTTCAAACATGTAGCTGAGTTAAACATTATTAAAATTTTGGACTTATACAAATTCAGCGAAGATGAATGGTTTAAGATAATATTAAGCAGAGTTCATGACCAGATTATTTGGATAGGTGAACAACCTATGAATATTTGAAGTAAACTAATACATGATATTACTATAATAGACAATATTGGAATCATCCCTGTAGAAGAGAATCATGTCAAGAAGCAATTTGAAATGCTAAAACACTCGAAAGGGGATATGTGAGCTATGATAGTGAATGAAATTTATCTAGAGGATGTGAGATTGATTTCGATGATACTTGGTTAAAAATTCTACTATAGTAGTAGACCTCAATCAGTATCTGTTGGAGTCATTATGATGGCTTATAGAATGGTGAAAGAAAATGCTAAGTATAACCTATGTGAAGTGTTGGAAAAATAGTTTTTGGAGAATGTAAAGCTGATAAAGAAAGAAAAGTCAAAAACCTTCAGATTTGGTTCATTACTAGTTCACATGTACATTCATATTGAGCATAAGTTTCTAGGCATGCACCCTAGTTGTTGGAGAAAAGGGACACCTATTGATCTTCAAATTTCATAGAGTTACAGAAGGTAGAACAACACATGGGTTGTAGGAGAACTATTTGGTATGATTAAATTCATCAGAGGCAGATGAAAGAGAGATACAAGATTCCTGATGACTTAGTTGAAAAATATAAGGATACAATATGTTTTATGGTTGAGACAGACTATGTATGTTTTGAGGCAGTTGTTCCAAGGAAGAAATAGAGTTATCCTATGGGATATGAGGTGAGTTCAGAAGTCCTAACTATGCAGATCAAACATGTTCTGGCATATGAGGTAGATACATCTGAGGAAAGATGGGGTACTTTTGAAGAACAAAAAACTAAAGTGAGAGAATAACATACAAGAGGTATGAGGAAAAGGAAATTAGACAACATTATTCATGAATGTGGTGTAAAGGCAAGATTGAGTGAGGAAGAGTTGAAGGAAGTGAAGAAGAAGTTAGCAGAACGTTCTTCTGGATTAGCAAGAACTTCTAGTGCAACCCTTCCACATCTTGAAGTTGTGATGGTAGATGATCCTATAAGACCAGAAAAAGGTAGAAAATGCATATGCAAGTAACCACAGAACCCTAAAAAAATGCAAACCTATTTAATATATCATAAAAGCCATTTGAAATGAGATTATAAATATAAACCTAAAAACACTTAAAAAATCCCTTCAAATGTAGCTTCCATGTTCTCCTTTCTTCTCTATTGAGTTGATATGTTGTTTCTCTTTGACAATGACACAATTGCACAAAGAATTAGAAAGCACAAGTTGATAGAAAGAATACTAGGAGATAGTGGTTCTCTAGAAATAAAGGAAAAATGATCTCAATTTATAGGAGATGAGGACTCAAATTGCAGAATTAGGAATAAGATATGCAAATTAGAAACTTGCATTGATTGTGATACAAATCTAAAATGGAGAGGGAAATATGCAATAATTATGACAAGTTAACAAAATGGAAGCTAAGTTAGTGGAGGGAAAGATTTGAGAAAGGTGAAAAGAAAGTGTTAGAGTTCAAGCTAATTAATAGGAGATGGGAGTTAGAGAAAATAGAAAGAGGATAAGTGAGGTGGATTTATGAGGAATTAAATTAAAAAAGAATTCAATAATCCTCACAAAAGATAATTATTATTTATGAAATTCAAAATTCCATAAATCAACAATTAGCCAATTAATTAATTATAAATTAATTAATTGTTGAGACTTAGGATAAATAATGAATAAATATAATTTATACATAAAGGCTAGGGATAAATCATAGGTCATTCATCCCAAGAGGACAAATTAGTGGATTATTGGCCAAATTGAAGGCATTTATGTACAATTGAATTCATTTTGATAATATTGATAAGGATTAGGATCAATTCCAATGATTCTAGAATAGTTTAGGAAATCACGAGGCATCGATGAACTTTGACAATGCTCTCGAAATGATGATTGATGAAGAGATAGAATCGATGAACTTTGAAAATGATATTGGAGGAATTAAATGATAATGAGGTATTGATGAACTTGGACAATGAACTCAAATGATGATTTAGGAGAAGGCATTAATGAACTTGATAATGCTCCTGGGGATACATTAACGAACATGACAATTTTCCTAGATTGATGATGATAAGTCATCGATGAACTTTGGCGATGCCAGAGGATTGATTGAAAGAGATTGAAAAGATATTGATATGAATTTGGAATAGAATTGGGTTGGAATGATCTTGGATTGATTTAGGAAGATGATCAATTCAGCCAAAATGAGAGAAATGTTAGTAATTAATGATATGGAAGAATGACGCAATTTTAGTGAATAACGAAGATCAAACACACAATATAGAAGACATGTTAAAATGGGGCACAAGCATTGAACCATATTTAGGTGTCTACAATTTTCCTCTCATCGATACTATGCAATTGTGAACATTGTGTTAAAGAAAAAAAATTAAAAATCATGCCCCAACGGATTGATAGAACGGAGGTAGGATGCCCCCTCAAAAAATTGGGTAGAAATTGACAACATGATAAATTTTTTGAAAAGAGAAATGATTGCAAGGATTGATGGAAGAAATATTAGGAGAAAGCAGGAATTAGATGGAGAAATGTTAGTAAGATAGAAAGATTTTGGCTTTGCATAAGTGCAATTATGTCATAAGAGCTTATTTTATATAGAAAAACTTGATACAGCGCATCGTGGCACAAAAATCTAGAGCAAGAAAACCATCCTTTTGCATAAAAAAACATGATGCTTACAAAGGATGATCTTCTCCATCCTTAAACATATAGCAAGCATGCCCTAGAATTTCATGAGATCATCAAATAGGTAGAAGAAAAAGAAAAAACCAAGCATGAACCATCTCGACTACTCTCATAAGTTCAGAGAACATCATCGAATAGCATAGGAACATGACCAGAAAAAGAAAAATCAATGAAAGATAAAAAAAAACTCATTGAAACAATGTGAGCCAACAGCCACTCTGATCTTTTGTTACTTTCATTAAGTGTTCTTTTTTTTATAGCATAGTGTTGAATTGACTGATTGGATGATTAATTTGATAGATCAGACAAATTGATTGGTTTATAGTTGAGACTGAAAGATTGAACAAGTCCGACGAGATTGAATGTTGAGTCATAATGATTTAGATCACATTTGTGAGAACATGATTTAATTAAGTACAAAATGATGAATCTACCATGCATGTGTGCAAATATGATGATCATTTCGCAAAAGGAAGATAAGTATGTACACATTTATTGCCGACATTGAAGAGATTTTTCAATTTTTTAGGATTTTTGAGGTTTTTGAATTTTTTTCGTGATGATCTTTTTTCAAGACTTTTTACGATTTTCAGGATTTTTTCATTACTTTTTTATGTTTTTTAGGGATTTTCAGCATCGTATGTGATTTTTAGAGATTTTTGTCAGGACATTATATGATTTTTTTAGGATGTTTTGAAATTGTCCCCAGTGTCTAGCAAGGGAAGGACATTTTGTAAGGACAAGTAGATCGATAGATAGATGAAGGACAAGGGTTGCATGATTTGGATTTGCTTAGGTTTCCAAGGACTATCCAAGAAAGAGGATAACATTTTCTTTTACCAAGTTGGGGGAATGGACATGACAATGATAAGGTAATGAAATGGTGCACTGGATGGAATGCGAGAAATGGACATGTCAAGAGGTTTTTCTTTGAAACCATGTTTTTTTGCATTGAACATCCTTATTTTCATCAAGAACAAGATAGGGAGTTTTAGATAGGAAAATAATAGGACCTGGATAGGGTAATGACAGGATATGAATAGGAAAATGAAGGGTTATGGATAGATATGCAAGATCATTCAAGGATAATGAGAATGGATATGGAATGTGGATGAAAGGATAGACTATATAGACCAAAGGGATCAGGACAATGTAAAGCAGATAAGACATGTGATGCTTCTAGGAAGAATTATAACCGTGTCAAGATCAAAGTTGGGGAAAAGGGGATAGGATAATGGATACGACAGACATATGATAATGGAGGACACACTAGGGATAATGGAGGATAATGACAGGAGTAATGGAGGATAACACCAATGAAATATACCCCCAAGTATAGACTGCAAGAAGTTCATAGAATTACACATGATGCCTATTTTCTAGGTTTTCATCGTGGTACTTGCCCAAAGTGCCTATTTGCCATATTTTAACTATTCGATGAAATAATTTCTCTTTCTTTTTCTTTTTATTTTTCTTTTTAAAAAAAAAATATTTTTGGAAGAAACTGGACGCATGACATGACACGGATGGATGACTCAAGCACCCTAATCTTTGAATGGTTCTGTTTAAGGACATGGAATAATGGACCGTGACTATGATAGTATGCTCAAAGATGCTAGTAGGGTAATGAAAAAGGGATATGAAATGGATGATTGGTTAAGGATGGATAAGGTTTATGAAAACCATTGGATAGGCTGGAGGAAAGATTGGAAAACAGGTGTTGGATAATGAAAGGAGTGGAAGTAGGCTTGATTTTGAATGGATGAAAATGGATGCAAGAACAAAATTACACACACCTTGAGGGGTGATGGAGTGATGGAAGAAAATAAATTTTGGATTTGGCGAAGGAATGGATATGGATTTTGAGACACGAGGAACCAAAATGGATTTGGAAGATAGAATAAATTTAGATGGAGGGATAGCAATTTTGGGTGCCAACTTGGATTTTTCTTTAAGACTTTGTGCTTCAAGAATCTTCTTGGGAATCCACATACATTTTGTCTTTTCATTCTTTTGAGGGTCCTTTGAATGTATTTCTTGCACAATGGATTTTGGAACCTATTGGTTCTATTTCATGTTTGAAATATGATTTGTAAATTTCTTGAGGTCCCCTGTCAACTATGGTGTCCAAGGTTTTAAAATCATGGTTAAAATTATTCTCATGCCTCTACAAAATTTTTTCTTACCCATGACCTAATTCAAAATGCTAAAAGGTACTTGAACCCTCAAGTATATGTTATAATCCTATTCAAATTTGAATCTAAATGCCCTAAGTGTCTTGGTGGGTTCTATTTTCACGTTGCTTTTTCAGTCACTTAAGTTGTCATAAGTCATGTGTTCACATTAAAAGGGTTGGGTTATAAAGTTGTGTCATCCTAACCAATTTAATATTTCCTAAGTCATGCCGCTAAGAAAAGCTTTTTATTTCATTGTCTTATGTGGTGAGAAAATGTTTTTTGATCGGACGACCCGCTTAATAGCTGAGTCTAAAACCAATCGACATCTATCGGTTAAGATATTAAGCCATGGTGCCACATGTCCTTGGTGGGGCTGAAAGTCATAAAGGTTCTCAGTTAAACAGTGGACAAGTTAAGAAATAATTGACAGTCTGCTTAAACGCTTATACCCAAAATGCTCGACATCTATTAGACAAGCCATTAAGTGGTGTTGACATCTAGCAGCTGGTGGACCCGGATACTTAGAACTGGTGATAATTAAAGAATAGTTAACTTGCTTCCCATCCAATGGTCAGCTTAATGGATTAAATGCAAAGTTAACGAAATCTAAAGAGTAAGCCATTAAGTGGTAGCAACACGTGTCCTAGTGGGGCCAACTGAGGTCATAAAGGTGGAGTTAAAGGAGCAACATCTATGGGAAAGATCAATGGTCGGCCTAATCACTTAGGGGAAAAGTGAACAAAATCTAATGGGTAAGTGATTAAGTTTGGGCGATGCGTGGCATAAAAGGTGGGTCCTGTATGGTGCTTAAGTCATGTTAATAAGGTTGCAAGTGTAAATGAATCTGACGGTCCACTTAAACTCTTAAAGGTAAAGTGCTCGAAATCTAAAGTGTAAGCGATTAAGCGGTGTTGACACGTGTCCTAGATAAACAGTTGCTTCCATGAAAATAAGATAGCTGTCAGACGAAGAAAATAATGTTCAATATCTATGGCTTAAATTCAAAGTTTTTAAAATGAGTTGCAGAGAGTCGTTAAGCCGTGAAATTGAAGCTTGCAAATTGATTACAGAATATGTGGCCACTCTAGCTGAATTCAATTCAAATGACTAATTTGATTGAATCTGTAAAATTGGTTAAGTCGACTTGCAGTCAAAATAATTCACCAAAGTCATTCGAGCAAAGAATGGACTTACAAAGGTAATTAGCTCCATGCGACAACTTTGTAGAATGGGTAAGCTTTTCTGATTCATCAACATTCAGATTATGAGTAATCTTTGTAGTTCAAAAGGGTTTTTAGAATTCTTGTCTCAAAATCTGAATTCATATAAAAAAAGCCCTAGATTCAGAATGGCCCCTAGGATTGAAATTTTTGAAGAAGTAGACTACCAAAAGAGAAATGTTAGGGAGGATTTTCTGCAACAGTTGCAAGGATCTATGGGTGATGTGACCCAAATCAAGAGGATAGTTCCATTAAATCTGTGTCTCAAAGTAGGAGAAGGCTTGTATGATTCAGGTAGATGGCCAAAAGATGTCAAAACCAATTTTAATGGTCTCACCCTGTTTAGAACTGCATATAGTCAAAGGAACACCCCTACCCAAGACTGTAACATTTGGGAGTTAGACATGGGAAAATTGATAGCACCTGGGGTGTTTATGGATACTGATTATTTCACTTTGATTGCAAACACTTATGAAAAGGTGTCTAGGGTTGTTAGGGATACCCAGGGAAATGTCTTGTTGACTGTTTCAGCTGATGAGATTAGAAGAATCTTCAAGTTGAGTGATACCTCAGTACATATGGATGATATTGACTTTAAATACTTCAAGTAATTATACCAGACTTAGAGGGAGTATTACAAAGATGAGGCTTTAAAGGGATACTTCAACAAAATAGGTGATTTGGTTGTAGTAGGGCCTAGAACCCCAGAACCATTCAAATTGGACTTCTTTAATGGAAAAGCCAGGAAAATGTACAGTGCCCTATGCTAGGTTTTGGGAGAAGATGAAGATGTAACAATGCTTTTCCACATAATGCTCATGGTGGTTCAGATTCTGCATCCCCACCTATCAGTAGTCTTCGAATTTGCATCCTACATTGCACAGCAAATGCATGAAGGTTTGGCAGGAATTCAGGACAACAACATACTTAAACCAATGGGATGGTATTCCCTCATGATGCACATGATCTTCTCCAATAATTTAGACTTCTTTGATGAAGAAATGGAATTGACTACGTTCCAGGGCAATGAAGAGTTGCCTGTTTAGATGTGGAGTGCTGATCTTTAATGGGACAGGAAAGAAGCTAGCTATGTTTACTTTGATAGGGTTTTTGCAACTAGGCTTAGGTCACTATTATGCAATCAAAATGCTAGGGTCCACACTGAAATGATGAGGCTTTGAGACATATGGAGTTTTCCCCAGAACTAAAGATTTCCCATAATTGGGGAGACTAATTTTATACCCTATTTCTATGGTGATTAGGGTTTATGGATTTAGAGGAACTTCAAATATGCTGCCCTACAGAGTCCCTCTCAAGATTGGAATTGTAGAGATCATAAGGCAATTGGGTGGATTACATGAGGAGGGCTTAGCAGGAAAAATGAAGGGAAGCATTTTCCCTACCCTCACCAGAGCCCATAATTTCATCATAACAAAGAATGGGTGGACACAATTTGATAAGTACTTTGAGCCCTATCACTTAGCAACATCTGTATCTAGGTGTGCAGATAATGAGGACTTTATAATGGGTATGTTTAGAAAAACAACCAAATGCTTGACATTAGAGCATCAGTTTAACTACCCTGAGGACATCATTAGAAATGTTTTTGACCTAGGTGACCAGGAGATTAGAAAGGAGAAGTGGATGTTGTACAAGAAGTCTTTGAACTTTGTGCACAGTTTTGATAAAATTTATGACCCTCTCAAGGAGTTCTTCCCATGGTCCAAGAAAATTGAGTCTTTAATGACTTTATTTGAGGGAATAATGTAGACCTTAAGTGAGAAAAAATAGAGGATAATGGAAGCTGAGCCAGAAAAGGCTCATGCTATTTTAAGAAAACTTGAGCAAGGAAGAGTGGTCCCACCTGGGGATTATGTAGTGTACAAAAGGAGAGGGTGCACAACCATCATGCCCAAAGCTGATAAACCTCCTCATCATAAACGGAAAAGGCCAGCAAGTGCAAGTACTCAAGAAGTGCCCTCTCCCAGGAGACAAAAGGTGGAAGCAAAAGAGAAAGAGAGTGAATTTTACTCTCCTACCCAGTCCTCCATGCATTTTGATGATCAATCCATTGCTAAGCAATTGGTTCAATTGAGGAATGGTTGAGAAATTTTTGTTACGACATAGGAGTTACAAGAAGGTTTGCCGAAGGCACCTAGGCATACAAAAACTGACCTCACAGTGAAAGAATTCACAGGTAAGGAATTAGACCCTATTACCAAGAAATCTAGTGATGAATTCTTGTTAGATGACAATTTTCTCAAAACTAGGGCATTCATTCAATTTTTGTGGAGAAGCCATATAGATGAATTCAATCATAAATGTCAGAAGCTATAGGAAGCTCAACCTAATTATGCTAAGGATGATATAGAGAAAGAGGTGAAGCAGGAGATGGTCTCCAAATTTGCTAAGATCACCCCTGAAGAGGGTAGAGAATTGGTTAAGAAGAAGGGAGTCCTCATACTGCCTCAATGGGACTTTGCAGAAGTAGTAGTTTTTGATGCTGTCAGGAAGTAGGAAAAACCAATGAGCACTGTTGGGACATCAATTGGTACCCAGTTTAGTTAAGACCATGCAGCATTAGCAATCTTGTCATTAAAAAAGAAATACAAATGAAGAGTGAAGGAAGATGATGGGATTGAGGATACCAGAAGCCTCATTATCAAGAGAGTTTCTGACACTTTAGGTATAGAGGCAGCAAACTTAGCCTTTCAAACAACTAGTTTGAGCTTGAGAGTAGCTGAGAAGGAAAAAGAGGCATATGATAGCCTGAACAAGAAATATGAATTTGTACTCAAAGCCTACAATGATGAAAGGGTCAAGTCCCTATTAAAAGATAACATAATAGTAGCTTTGGAAGGAAAGCAAAAAGTCCAATTAATTCCCCAAGGGGTAATTGCTCAGGAGCCTCATCAACCCTCATCATCTAGTCCATTTGTGACTTATCCCCCAACCCTTGCACCTTTGAGTCCTACTAACCAGGAGGCCATTGATGCTAAGAGAGAAGATTTGGAAGCTGAGAAGAACAGGCTAATCAATGAAAGATCAAGGTTAGAAGGAGAGGGCAAGAGGGATATTGAAGAATCCCCTACATATAGAGGGGCTGAGGAATTGGTGAAGCAAAGGCATTCTGACCAAATATATTACAACCTCAAGAGATGTGCTAGTAAGGTTAACCTTGCCAACATCTATTTATTAGGAAAGAAGATTGCTAGCATCTTGAAAAATCATGATGAGGGAAAGGAGCAGTGGGATATGATAGTTGATAACTAGAAGGGGAAGACAGCCCATGTCAAATATTTTTACTCTCTCTCAATGGAGAAAAACAATATTGACATCATTATAACAAGAACCCACAAATGTCTCAAATTGATGGTCAACTTGGACACCAAGAAGAACATAGTCATCAGAAGAGTAGAGACTTTGAGAGGAGAGTTCTCCAGGGATAGATATGACATATTTCCCAATATCTTCAAAATGGATGGGAACATAAAGAATGAAGCCCTATGGATAAGGCAACTGAATGAAGCACTAACTAGCATGACAAAAAGTATTATTACATTGGGAAATACCGGCTGGTTTGTGCTAACTATTGATATTCTAAATAAAGCCAAGGCATTTTTTGAATCTTGGGAAGTAGAAATTGAGAAGGCCAATGTTGATTGGGAGGAGTTCAACAGCCAAAGGATGAGGTGCTCAATTTTAGTTTTCCAGATGACGAGGTGTTTACCACTTGGGTGAGCAAGTATGGTGTAGTCACTCAGGTAGCAGAAAGCAGTAAATATAAGAGTGACAATGAGCACCAAAGATGTTGAGCAGTTTGAAAAAATCCAATATTGGGGACTCTGTATCAATAAAGAGGACAATTCTAGATGATAAGGACAAAACAACCTCAGAGAAGCTCCAAGCATTCAGGCGGTCGTAGGACAAAGGATCATATAACTTGTAACAAGGAATTGTTATTCCCTCCTCCTAATTTTTGTCTCATCTGTAACATGTAATTTTGTCCTATAGCCTAGTCATCTGAAGCTTGTTGCATCCTTATTTTTCAAATGGATTCCAAGATGACTAGGGCTATCTATAAGTAATAATTTGTAATGGGTAAAAGCACAATAATTTGTCACCCTTTTACAAAGGAAAAGGACGACAACACCAAAACTGTAAAACTTCAAGGGCATAAAATTCACATTTTTTTTGAGAATTTGAAGATGATGTAAACTAATGAAATGTGTCAAATAGGCTGAATTATATGCCTATAATTGTTTTTAAAAAAATTGAACCAAAATTAATATGTTTTTTGAAATTTTAAGGTCTATTTTTCATTTCGTGAAAATACTGTAAATCAGAGAGTTTACTTCCCGCCAAATCATTATAAGTAAAACATTAGTTTTTCCTCCAATTTCATAATATGTTTTAGATGACATTTATAGCTAGTGCCCAGAAAAAGAAAGAAGTGTTTTCGGTCTATACTTTTCCCATTATAAGTATTCAAAGTCTAACTTAGTTGAAATCAACTATTTTTGTCTCCCGCCATTTTTCCCCTATCAAAACTATACCAAAAACCAAATAAATTACATATTATTGAAGAGGACTCTCCTCTCTAGTGTTATCTATAATTTTAAATTTTTTTTGAATTGATTTACTATTTTTTTACATTTTCTGAATCAACAACTTCCAAAAGCTTTAATAACCTACATGCATGTTTTAACAAATTTGTTCAATGTAATGTAGTCAAAATAATATAAAAATTATATGTCAAGAATCGTAGTTCCGAGATCTACAAAAGGATACTTTTAGTTTTTTGACATTGTTAAGTTTCAATAGAGAAAAAACTAGTAGAAGTGAGCACTTGCTGATTTGGTGTGTTTTTGGAGGTGTGGTTGCCAAGATGGCATGCCACATAGGATAACTCGGCCGAGTATAACTCGGCTGAGTATGACTCAGCTGAGTCTAAGCAAGTGGTCGGCCACCCGCGAGTGGTCGCTTGGGCGACCGACCCTTTCATTTTAAAGTATATATAAAAGTTCTTTTTAAAAAATCTAAATATCAATTGTGAATTTAAATACAAGTTTCATAGTATATAGAGTTTTTTGAAGAAGCGAAGAAGACATTTTGTGACATCAAGAAGTGAAGAAGACATTTTTAATAAAGAAGGATTCTGAAAGCAAAATATTTTTTTTTCTGAACTATTTGAGCAATGGGAAATAAAAGGACTAGAACAAGGAAATATGATCTTAAAAGGAATGACCAAATGAAAAGTCATACGAAACTTACTAAAGAGAAACCGGTCAATGTTGAAGAAGAACCTATCGATGTTGAAGAAGGTTCAACTCAACTAGGGGAGGATATTGGTAGTAGTCGACGTATGCGTATTTATCCTACAATGAAAAATTTGATGGAGATGAATGAGGATTCACTTTTCAATCAAATTGCACCAGAGCACCTGATATCTGACAGCACTATTAAATCTCATGTCAAAAAAATTTGGAAAGAATATTTTGAGGACAAAACTTTGGTGGGAAAAGCACAATTGTTTGCAAAGTTATTCCAAAAAAAAGAAATGACTCCAGTTTTAGAGTTGTTAGGTGTTGATAATAGGAAAATTGGACAAGGAGGTCAAGTAAAAGAAACAATAATTGAAAATTTACAAGATGCATTAAACGTTGTTAACAGGATAGATCATGGAGGATCTGATTCAAATACTGCTTGAAGAGCGTTGCTGACTATGATTACCAGTAAGAGATTGACACACAGAAATCAAATTTGAACATTTTCTGATTTACTCAACGTATCTCGAAGAACTATTCAGAGATATATTAGGAAGAGAAATATGTTGGATATGAACATTGAAAAGAATTGGGTACAGATTTGTGGAGTTCCTCGAATAGACAAAATTTTTGAACATGTAAGAAGTCAAGTCATTGAATTTTGGACCAACCACTCTCGTGTTTCTTCCAATAGAAGGGACACTATACATATTAAAGATGAGAAGATCGGTATGAAGATTTCACATCCAAAACATTTTGTCGATACTACACAAAGTGAACTATTTGAAACATTTAAACAAGAATTTTCAAATGTGAAAATAGGTCAGAGGATGTTTGAGATGTTGCGTCCTTACTTTGTGCACATAAATAAGGTTCGTTAAACATGTTGTTGTCGAAATCATGTTGAGTTTCACTTATATTTGCAATCATATAAAAAGGTTATGGTAGTACTTAATTTAGATATGGTTCCTGCAAGTACAACAGGATTTGTGAAATCCATTTTATGTGATAAGTCAGAAGACTTTGATGAATTCAATGTCCAATGTATAAAAAATGAATGCAACGATTGTAGAAATTTACATAAATTTCCTTTACAATTTGATAATATTGAT
>MU228220.1:1654825-1694750 GCA_018584345.1 Thuja plicata
TAATATTAAATATTAAATGTCATATGATTAATAATAATATAACATATATATTATATTATTATTAATCAACATATATTATATGTATTCTAATGATCATACGACTGAAGATACAAACATTAACAGTTATCACCAATCCAATATTAATCAGTCTTTATATTTTTGTTATCTCAAATACATGTCTAGTTAATTATATGTAGTACAATTTATTTTAGTGATTCCTTAAAGAGAGAATCAATAGGATAGCCTTCCTAGTTCTGAGAACTTAAAAAGAAGAAGGATTATAAATCGTTGATCCATTGTAAGATTCTCTGTGAATCAGTGAATCTGAAGATAGGTACACCTACCTGAGTTTGTGGAGCTCAAAGTGAAGAAGGATAGCGTCCTTGTTAATTAGCCTTGTTCATGTATGAATCTGAGTTGAGAATAGAGGGTCAGACATTTATTGCTATTGTAATTGATTCCTACAAGAAAAAGAGCTAACAAATTGGCGACTCTTCTAGGAATTTTTTTTAATGATCTAAGAGTCATGTTCATGAGAGAGTTTGTCCTTGCAATTCTGAGAATTGGTTTGTTTTTCCTCATAATCATTAAAGCAAGTTTTCTCTGTTTGTCCATCATGGCACATTGTTTGAAGGTCTTGGTCCTAAAAATGATACACATCTTGTCTCGGTTGGAATAATTTGTAACTCTAAAACCTCTAATTTGACCTCTTGTTTTTTTTCAAGAAGAAAATCCACTAGATGGAAAAGACTTGCATTAATACGGGTAGTGGAGAATCATTCTCTTGAAGTTACCAGGTGAGGATTTATCAAGCAAACTTTATTTTCAAGTTTGATTTTGACTTATTGTTATAATAGGAAACCTAAATTAGGACAAGACACTTGATGTTTACATATATTTATCCTCTGAAAAGAGGTGGCAACTCTAACCTCTGTATACTCAAGTGTGGCACATTTACATATTTTGAAAATATTTTTCTATTCTAAAAGATTAGTTGACAAAAGAATACCAGATCATACTTTAGAGAAAATCCCGAAATGGATGTTGGAGAGGAGCTCCATACACCTCAAAGGAAGCAATGGTCCAAGAGAGGCACTTCCAAGCATAATTCCAAACATACCTCTAAGGGAAGGGTGGAGATTCCCATTCCTGAAAGAAAATCATCCTCGTCTGAAGATGCAAGACCCGCGGGGCCATCTGATGCTTAAAGAGCTGATGCCAATTTTGATCCTTTCAAGGATAGAGAAAATGTTGATATAGGTTTCTTCCCTGTAGAAGAAAACCTTGCTACACTAGAAGAGACCTCTGTTGTTGAAATAACTTCATATGAATCTAATAAATTGCAAGATGAAATTGTGGCTTTGAGGAGAAAAAAGAAAGAACAAGAAAAAGAAATAGCTAAAGCAGAGGAGAAACGTGGAAAAAATATATATGAATTATTGTTAGAAAGGGAAGAGCTCTTAGCAAAGACTAGAAGGAATGACCTCAAGGCCAAGATTTTGAGTTAGGAGGTTAAAAGTTTGAATCCAAAATTGTTTGGCGACCTTGATGATTTGAGAAAAAAAATCCCAAATAAAGCCCCAATCCTGACAAGGATGAATTTGAGAAGGAAGGACCTGTTATTAGGGAATTGTTCCCATATGAGACTAAAAAAAATGCAAAACTCAAAATGACTACTAAGGATGCCCCTGATATAGGTAAGAAAAAGGTTGTTGGCATGACTATAGAGGAGCCTAAGAAGAATTTGACTATCCCTATAGGATTATCCCAGGTTGATCTTGAATTAGAACAGGCTAGAAAAGACAAGGAGGATTTGGCCAAGCAACTGGAGAAGTTAGAGTTAGAGGTTTCTACAGAAGATATGAGAATGAAGATAGCCTTTTTACATACTACTACTAACACTTATGCAAGTAGTTCTATGCCAGTTAATCATGGAACACAATCACAAAATCAATCTGCTGGCCCAATTTCAATCAATCAAAGGGGTGTTCCTAAGGTATCATCTTCTGGTTTGAATTCAAATATCAAGAACTCTAGCCCATATGTAAATGCTCAGCCCATTGGTCCTGGCCCAAGCATCCAAGTTACCAACCTTAAGCAAAGTGTTCCTCCCCCCACTCAAAATCAAGGAGGAGCTACTGGACCAAGTAGTAATGTTGAACTTGTAAATTTCCACAGAAGGCCTATCCATATGAACAAATATAGAGCTCTTTTCTTTGAAGGCATTCCTGGTCACCCTAATATGATCCCCAATGAGGTAAGAGATAAAATCCCCAAGTTCACTGAAAATAATGTTATTACATGTGAGGAGCATCTAAAATATTTTAGTGATAAAATAACTAATTTTGAGATTGAAAATGAAGATGTTATTATGAAGCTTTTTGTTCAGTCATTAACAGAAGATGCTAGGGATTGATTCAGGAATTTGGCTAATGCTAGTATTGCCTCTTGGGATGAATTTGTAAAATATTTTAGGGATCAGTATAGAGAGAATGTAAATTCTAGATACATGTTAAATGAATTCAATAACATAAAAAAATTCCCAAATGAGAATATGGCTGATTTTAATAGTACATTTCAAAAGGCCATGAACAAACTATTCCAAGTCTTAAGATTGGATGAAGAAGTATGCCTTACTGTTTATATAAATGTTGCTAATGGAAAGATGTCTTACCTTCTTAGAGATAAGAGCCCAAATACCTTGAGGGATGCATATAAAATACCTATTGATATTGAGAGTAATAGGAGAGCATCATGGAAATTGGGAAAAAGGGAGGATAATAAGCTTTGGAAGGAAAAGGGACCAGCCAATAAAAGTGTCAAAGAAGATGATACTGTGGATAAACTGGTGAGTGTAGTAAAAGACCTTGCTGCCAAAATGGATAAAAATGATAGAGCGGGATACCATGATAATAAATACCCTAACCAAAGATTTAAAAAATAGACTAACCTGAGAGATTACCCCTACAAGACAAATTGGAATAATGGTAAACCAATCCCTGATGGGAAAGATAACCCAAAGGCAAAGGAAACCCTAGATCCCCTAAAGAGGAATAGTGCCAATTATGTTGAGAACACTCCCTAGTGTGATTCTTGCAACATGCCACACTCTTCCTATCAATTTGTTGTGGCCCAGACACTGTTTGATCAAACAAAGGAGAGAGAACAAGAAGGTCCTACTATCAATATGTTTATTGTGAAGAAACCATACCCATGGTTATCTAATACTGGATCATTTTCTGATAGTTTATCTAGAGAGGATAAATCTTGTTTTGAACATCAATTACAAAATTCACCCTATCAAGACTATCAGGATGAAAATGTTTCACAAGTAACTATAAATACAGTGGGTAATGATAGTTCACAATCTCATTTTAGGACTCCCACTGATGAAGAAAAGAGGTCTTTAAATGTTGCAACAATTAATCAGGCAAGAAGTGCTTACAACTTAATAAATAGAATAGTGCAACCAGTTAAAGGTAAACCTGTTCCTGTTTATGTCAAAAGGGAGTCACCTAGAGTTACTGAGAATTCCCATGTCAGGGAGGATAAGAGTGAAAATCATGAGAAATGAGCAGGGTCATCTTTTGACCACTTTAAAAATGAAGAAACATGAGAAGAATTAGCACCAAATGATAAGTCCAAGAAAGTGAAGAGAGTAAGTGATATTTCCTTTGATTTGCCCCTTTTTGACATGAAAGATGTACCTACAGAAATGAAAGTTTCAGTTCCCCTCATGGAAATGCTGAAAATAAGGGAGCACAAGGAAGTTGCTCTGGCACTTTTAAAAGGGATAGATGATGTGCCTATTCCCAACCAAAAAGAGATACCCTTAACATCAGTTGACACTAAAAGGGACAGCCCACTGGTGAAAGGAAAAGAGAATAGCAAAGAGTTTTCCAATATATGTATTGGAAACATAATCACTCAGGAACCATTGTCTTTTGACCCATTCTATGTTACCTTAATGGTAAATAATTTCTCAATAAAAAATTGCATGATTGATTCTGGAGCTGCAACAAATGTAATGTCTTATCAGGTTATGAAGGAATTGGGACTTCGAGTTACCACATCTGCTGGGAGTTGTTATGCATTGGGAAATAGAGAGGTTCCTGTGAGAGGAACAATGAAAGATATTGAGGTGAAAATTGTTTCTTTTCCTGAAGCAACTTACATAATAGATATAGTGGTAGTGGATACTAAACCATATTATGGTATGCTTCTATCAAGGCAATGGGTAGAAATAGTAGGAGGAAAAATGCAGTTAGATTTACCCTATGCAACCATCCCTGTAAATGGGAATGAGGTCAAGTTGTACAAGGAATCCCGGTCATCTATTATGGTGGAGGTGGTTCCATTTGAAGAATTAAACTGTTGCATAAATTTTGATATGGAGAATTTTATTGTTGAAGAGGTCAAGCCATAATTAAAAAATACTGACCCAATTGTGGATGAATTGCTGCTGCAACAAAATGGACTACGAAAAATGTACTTTGATGGAGGATGTTCAAAAGAAGGATCTGGAGCAGGAGTCTTGTTTATCTCCCCATCGGGTATCACCTTCAAGTACTCTTTCCTGCTGAATTTTCGATGCACAAACAATACTGCTGAGTATGAAGCTTTGATATTGGGAATGGATATTGCCATCAAGAATGGTATTAAATGTTTAAAAGTCCATGGAGATTCCCAGTTGATTATATCTTAGATTAGGGAGCATTATGCTGCTAAGGATGATAGATTAAAATTATATAAGTATGTTTTCTGGGATAAGATAGAATTATTTGATGCTTTCAATATCCTGTGGATAGAGAGATCCAATAACATAATGGCAGATTTCTTGGCAAATGTTGCTCTGAAGAATAATGATGCCACTCTTACTGGCATGTCTGTTGTTGAAATAAAAAGTAGGCCTGTAGTTCCTGATAATATTCATAACTGGAAGGTATTTGAGGATGATGATGATATCCTCAGGTTTATCCAATGTGTAGACCAATATGATGGTTAGAAGATTGATTGTGAATCTTTAGTGTCAGTAATGGACAATAAGGAGTATATTTTTTATCAAGAAGTCATCCAATTAGATACTAATCACATTCCCAAAGGGTTGGTTGAGTTGGAAGGCCTGTTCAGCATAAATGAAAATTATATGACTCAGAGATCCAATGCCAAGGTGGGAGAGTTAGAGGAAGTCAATTTGGGATCTGAAACATCTCCCCAATTAGTGTACATTGGTAAACAATTGGACAGTAATGTGAGACAGAATTTGATAAAATTGCTGAAAAAATATAAACATGTATTTGCATGGTCATATGAAGATCTGAAAGCCTATAGAAAGCACCTATTTCAGCATGATATCCCTTTGAAAGAAAGTACTAAACCATTTAGACAAAAACAAAGGCCTATTAATCCCTTACTGGCAACCAAAATGCAGGCAGAATTGATGAAACTAAGAGATGTTGGCATAATTAAACTAATAAGACATTCATCATGGGTTTCTAATTTTGTCCCTATAAGAAAAAAGAATGGTGATATAAGATTGTGTGTTGACTTTAGAAATTTAAATGTAGCCTCATTAAAAAACAATTATGGACTGCCAAACATGGAGGCTATGTTACATAAAGTCACTGGTTGTGACCTATTGTCTATGATGGATGGATTTTTAGGGTACAACCAGGTGCTGGTTAAGGAATCAGAACAATTCAAGACAACATTTACTACTCCTTGGGGCACTTATGTATATGCTCACATGCCTTTTGGGTTAAAGAATGTTGGTGCAACTTTTCAGAGGGCTATGGATGTGGCTTTTAAAGACCTTATAGATGTTCTAATGGTAGTATACCAAGATGACTTGACAACATTCTCAAAAAGAGCAGAAGATCATTGCAATCATCTAGAAAAGGTGATGATAAAAGCATTGGAATATGAGGTGTCTTTAAAACCAAAGAAATGTCACTTTGTTGTTACTGAGGGAAAGCTTTTGGGACACATAGTGTCAAAACAAGGAGTTAGAATAGACCCTGAAATGGTAGAAGCTATTCAAAAAGTGATTGCTCCTAAGAATCTGAAAGGAATATAGTCATTTCTAGGATAGATCAATTTTGTGAGAAGGTTCATTGCCAACTTTGCAGAATTGGTTAAACCTATTGTCAAACTGCTAAAGAAAAATGTGAAGTTTGAATGGGACCGAGAAGCATAGTTGGCCTTTGAAAAAATAAAACAGGCTATTCAAGAAGCACCGGTCCTTGTATCCCCTAATTACACTGATCCCTTCTCCTTATTCACGTTTTCTTCTTTCCATACAATTACTGTAGTCCTATTACAGAAAGATGCTAAGGGATTTGAACATCTAATAGCCTTCTTCAGCAAGTCCTTGCAAGTTGCTGAGTTGAATTACCAATTGATGGAGAAACATGCTTATGCCCTAGTGAAAGTAGTCAAGGCCTTCAGACCTTATCTGGTGTGTGAAAAGGTAAAAGATTATGTCCCTCATGCTGTTGTTAAAGATATTTTTGTTCAAAATGAAGTGACATGAAAAAGGTGCAAGTGGATAAACAAAGTTCAAGAGTTTGATTTAGAAATCCATATCAAAAAATTAATAAGAGGATTAGGGTTAGCAAAATTAATGACACAAGAGAATTTGGACCTATTTCAAGTCAATAATATTGGTGCACATGATAATTGTATTACAAGCATTGAAATGCAACCCTGGTATATCAATATTGTATATTTTCTGAAAAATGCTAGATGTCCAGATGACTTGAATGACAACCAAAGGAGGAGTTTGAGATTGAAATCTCAAAAATATGTTTTGTTGCATGGTGACTTGTTCTAGAAAAATAGAGATGGGATCCTATTATTATGCCTTGACAAAGGTCAATCAGAGAAGATATTGAAAGAAATGCATGCTGGGATATGTGGAGGGCACTATTCTACTAGATCAACAGCTCATAAAATTTTGAGAGCTGGATATTATTGGCCTTGTTTGTTTCAAGATGCTTATACCTTTGTCAAGAGATGTGAGCCATGTAAAATATTCTCTAGTAAGATGAAGTACTCAGGAGCATTATTGTTAAACCCTGTGGTAGCAGAGGCTCCCTTTGCTATGTGGGGAATGGACTTCATAGGGGAATTTGCTAAGAAATCAAGTGGGGGCATAGTTGGATTTTGCTGGTGACTGATTATTTTACAAAATGGGTGGAGGCAATCCTAACTAAGAGAGCTACAAGTACTGTGGTCATTGACTTCCTGATGGATAATGTGATTACAAGATTTGGTGTTCCCCTTAAATTGGTAATGGATAATGCCATGTGCTTCAGATATGAAGAATTTACTAACTTCTGCTTAGATATGGGAATTATTATGTCCTATTCATCCCCATACCATCCATAGGCCAATGGTCAAGCTGAATCCAACAATAAGAATCTCTTGTAGATTTTAAAGAAAATCTTGGAAAATAACAAAAGAGCTTGGCATTCCAAGCTAAAACTTGCTTTATGGGCAGACAAGATTACTGTCAAAAAGGCTATTGGAAAATCTCCCTTTGAACTGGTATATGGTCTTTAGTCAAGAATGCCATTAAATAATTTTCTCCCAATATATAAATTCATCCAGGAAGAAGAAATTGAGATACCTGAACCCATGGAAGAAAGAATGGTTCAATTATTTGAATTGGATGAAGTGAGAAGAGAAAGACAGAGAGAAAATATGAAATTGCAACAAAAAATGAAATATCTTTTTGACAGAAGAGCAGATGAGAGAAAATCTCAGCCTGGTGATTTTGTACTGCAATGGAATACCAGAGCTGAAGACAAAGGTAAACACAAGAATTTTGAATCATTATGGATAGGGCCTTTTGTTATATCCCAGATCTTTAGAAAAGTTTCTTATTTCCTCAAGAGTCTGGATGATGAAGAACAGGAATTGCCAGTGCATGGACAATTCCTAAAAAATTCCTTTAATTAACCTTTCTTTTCCATGCACAGTAGTATGTATTATATGAACAGGTGTGTTTCCTTTCTATTGTGTGTGTGTTTCCAGTCTTAGGTTAGTCTGGTTTGTGGTCTACTATCCCAGAGATCTATGGTTCTTGTTATAACCTGGTGTTTAAACATCCTCAAAGAGAGCCACTGTTGGTGCTATTTCATGTTTGAAATATGCCTTGTAAATTTCTTGAGGTCTCTTGTCATCTATGGTGTCCAAGGTTTTAAAATCATGGTTAAAATTATTCTCATGCCTTTGCAAAATTTGTTCTTACCCATGACCTAATTAAAAATGCTAAAATGTACCTGAACCCTCAAGTATATGTTATAACCCTATTCAAATTTGAATCTAAATGCCCTAAGTGTCTTGGCGGGTTCTATTTTTTGCATTTCTTTCTCAGTCACTTAAGTTGTCATAAGTCATGTGTTCACGTTAAAAGGGTTGGGTTATAAAGTTGTTTCATCCTAACCACTTTAATATTTCCTAAGTCATGCCGCTAGGAAAATCCTTTTATTTCATTGTCTTATGTGGTGAGAAAATGTTTTTTGATTGGACGACCCGCTTAATAGATTAGTCCAAAACCAATCGACATCTGTCGGTTAAGATATTAAACTACGGTGCCGCGTGTCCTTTGTGGGGCCAAAAGTCATAAAGGTTCTTAGTTAAATAGTGGACAAGTTAATAAATAATCGATGGTCTGCTTAAATGTTTATAACCAAAATGCTCGACATCTATTAGACAAGCCATTAAGTGTTGTTGACATCTAGCAACTGGTGGACCTAGATACTCAGAGCTGGCAATAATTAAAGATCAGTCAACTTGTTTCCCATCCAACGGTTAGCTTAATGGCTTAACTGCAAAGTGAAAAAAATCTAAAGAGTAAGCCTTTAAGCGGTAGCAACACGTGTCCTAGTGGAGCCAGCTGAGGTCATAAAGGTGGAGTTAAAGGAGCAACATCTACAGGAAAGATCAATGGTCAGCTTAATCACTTAGGGGAAAAGTGAACGAAATATAATGGGTAAGTGATTAAGTCTGGGCGACGCGTGGCACAAAATGTGTGTCTTGTATGGTTCTTAAGTCATTTTAATAAGGTTCCAAGTGTAAAAGAATCTAACGGTCCGCTTAAACGCTTAAAGGTAAAGTGCTCAAAATCTAAAGTGTAAGTGATTAAGTGTTGTTGACACGTGTCCTAAATAAACAGTTGCTTCCATGAAAATAAGATAGTTGTTAGATTAATAAAATTATGTTCAATATCTACGACTTAAATTCAAAGTTATCAAAATGAGTTGCAGAGAGTCATTAAGCCGCAAAATTGAAGCTTGCAAATTGATTACAGAATGTGTGGCCACTCCAGCTAAATTCAATTCAAATGACTAATTTGATTGAATCTGTAAAATTGGTTAAGTCGACTTGCAATCACAATAATTCACCAAATTCATTCGAGAAAAGAACATAATTGCAGAGGTAATTAGCTCCACACGAAAAATTTAGAGAATGGGTAAGCTTTTTTGATTCACCAACATTCAGATTATGAGTAAGATTTATAGTTCAAAAGGGGTTTTAGAATTCTTGTCTCAAAATTTGAATTCATATCGAAAAAGCCCTAGATTCAGAATGGCCCCTAGGATTGAAATTTCTGGAGAAGTAGACTACCAAAAGAGAAATGTTAGGGAGGATTTTCTGCAATAGTTGCAAGGATCTACAGGTGATGTGACCCAAATCTAAAGAATAGTTCCATTAAATCTTTGTCTCAAAGTAGGAGAAGGCTTGTATGATTCAGGTAGATGGGAAAAAGATGTCAAAACCTGTTTTAATGGTCTCACCCTTTTTAGAACTGCATATAGTCAAAGGAACACCCCTACCCCAGACTGTAACATTTGGGAGTTAGACATGGGAAAATTGATAGCACCTAGGGTGTTTATGGCTACTGATTTGTTCACTCTCATTGCAAAAACTTATGACAAGGTGTCTAGGGTTGTTAGGGATACCCAGGGAATTGTCCTGTTGACTGTTTCAGTTGATGAGATTAGAAGAATCTTCAATTTGAGTGATACCTCAGTACATATGGATGGTATTGACTTTGAATACTTCAAGGAAGTATACCAGACTAAGAGGGAGCATTACATAGATGAGGCTTTAAAGGGATACTTCAACAAAATAGGTGATTTGGTTGTAGTAGGGCATCGAACCCCATAACCATTAGAATTGAACTTCTTTAATGGCAAAGCCAAGAAAATGTATAGTGCCCTATACCAGGTTTTGGAAGAAGATGAAGATGTAACAATACCTATCCACATAATGCTCATGGTGGTTCAGATTCTGCATCCCCACCTATCAGTAGTCTTCAACTTTGCATCCTACATTGCACAACAAATGAATGAAGGTTTGGCAGGAATCTAGGACAACAGCATACTTAAACCAATGGGATGGTATTCCCTCATGATGCACATGTTCTTTTCTAATAATGCAGACTTCTTTGAGGAAGAAATGGAATTTACTAAGTTCCAGGATAATGAAGAGTTGCCTGTTCAGATGTGGAGTGCTGATCTTTCACGGGACAAGAAAGAAGCTAGATATGTTTACTTTGATAGGGTTTTTGCAACTAGGCTTAGGTCACTGTTATGTAATCAAAATGCCAAGGTCCACACTAAAATGATGAGGCTTTTGATACCTATGGAGTTTTCCCCAGAACTAGAGATTGCCCATAATTGGGGAGATCTAATTTTATACCCTGTTTCTACGGTGATTAGGGTTTATGGATTCAGAGGAACCCCTAATGTTCTTCCCTACAAAGTCCCTCTCAATATTGGAATTATAAAGATCATAAGGCAATTGGGTGGATTACATGAGGAGGGCTTAGTAGGAAAAATGAAGTGAAGCATTTTCCCTACCCTCACCAGAGCCCATCATTTCATCATAACAAAGAATGGGTGGACACAATTTGATAAGTACTTTGAGCCCTATCACTTAGCAACATCTATATCCAGTTGTGCAGATAATGAGGACTTTATAATGGGTATGTTCAGAAAAAGAACCAAATTCTTGACATTAGAGAGTCAGTTTAACTACCCTGAGGACATCATTAGAAATATTTTTGACCTAGGTGACCAGGAGATCAAAAAGGAGAAGTGGATGGTGTACAAGAAGTCTTTGGACTTTGTGCACAATTTTGATAAGACTTGTGACCCTCTCAAGGAGTTCTTCCCATGGTCCAAGAAAATTGAGTCTTTAATGAATTTATTTGAGGGAATAATGTAGACCTTAAGTGAGAAAAAATAGAGGATAATGGAAGCTAGGCTAGAAAAGGCTCATGCTATTTTAAGCAAAATTGAGCAAGGAAGAGTGGTCCCACCTTGGGATATTGTAGTGTACAAAAGGAGAGGGTACACAACCATCATGACCAAAGCTGATAAACCTCCTTAGCATAAAGGGAAAAGGCTAGAAAGTGCTAGTACTCAAGAAGTGCCCTCTCCCAAGAAACAAAAGGTGGAAGAAAAAGAGCAAGAGAGTCGATTGTACTCTCCTACCTAGTCCCCCATGCATTTTGATGATCAAGCCATTTCTGAGAAATTGGTTCAATTGAGGAATGTTGGAGAAATTGTTGTTACTACCTAGGAGTTACGAGAAGGGATGCCAGAGGTACCTAGGCATACAACACCTGACCTCACAGTGGAAGAATTCACAGGTAAGGAATTAGACCCTATTACCAAGCAAGCCAGTGATGAATTCTTGTCAGATGTCAATTTTGTCAAAAGTAGGGCATTCATTCAAATTTTGTGGAGAAGCCATATAGATGAATTCAATCATAATTGTTAGAAGCTACAGGAAGCTCAGCCTCATTATGCTAAGGATGATATAGAGAAAGAGGTCAAGTAGGATATGGTCTCCAAATTTGATAAGATCACCCCTGAAGAGGGTAGAGAATTGGTTAAGAAGCAGGGAGTCCTCATACTACCTCAATGGGACTTAGCAGAAGCAGTAGTTTTTGATACTGTCAGGAAGCAGGCAAAACCAATGAGCACTACTGGGACATCAATTGGTGCCTATTTTAGTGAAGACCATGCAACATTGGCAATCTGGTCATTAAAAAAGAAAGACAAACGAAGAGTGAAGGAAGATGATGGGATTGAGGATACCGAAAGCCTCATTGTCAAGAGAGTTTCTGATACTTCAGGTACATAGGCAACAAACTTAGCCTTTCAAACAGCTAGTTCAAGCCTGAGAGTAGCTGAGAAGGAAAAAGAGGCATATGATAGCCTGAAAAAGAAATATGAATTTGTACTCAAAGCCTACAATGATGAAAGGGTCAACTCCCTATTAAAAGATAACAAAATAGCAACTTTAGAAGGAAAGAGAAAAGTCCAATTAATGCCCCAAGGGGTAATTTCTTAGGAGCCTCATCAACCCTCCTCATCTAGTCCATTTGTGACTTATCCCCCATCCCCTGCACCTTCGATTCCTACTACCCAGGAGGCCATTGATGCTAAGAGAGCAGAGTTGAAGCTGAGAAGAACAGGCTAATCAATGAAAGATCAAGGTTAGAAGGAGAGGGAAAGAGGGATCTTGAAGACTCCCCTGCATATAGAGAGGCCAAGGAATTGGTGAAGAAAAGGCATTCTAACCAAATATATTCCAACCTCAAGAGATGTGCTAGTGAGGTTAACCTTGCCAACCTCTATTTATTAGGAAAGAAGATTGCTAGCATCTTGAACAATCATGATGAGGGAAAGGAGTAGTGGGATATGATAGTTGATAACTGGAAGGGGAAGAAAAACCATGTCAAATATTTTTACTCTCTCTCAAAGGAGAAAAACAATATTGACATCATTCTAACAAGAACCCACAAATGTCTCAAATTGATGGTCAACTTGGACACCAAGAAGAACATAGTCATCAGAAGAGTAGAGACTTTGAGAGGAGAGTTCTCCAGGGATAGATATGACATGTTTCCCAATATATTCGAAATGGATGGGAACATAAATAATGAAGCCCTGTGGCTAAGGCAACTGAATGAAGCACTAACTAGCAAGACAAAAAGTATTATTACATTGGGAAATATCAGCTGGTTTGTGCTAACTATTGATATTCTAAATAAAGCCAAGGCATTTTTTGAATCCTGGGAAGCAAAAATTGAGAAGGCCAATGTTGATTGGGAGGAGTTCAGTAGCTAGAAGGATGAGGTGCTCAATTTCACTTGGCCAGATGACGAGGTGTTTACCACTTGGGTGAGCAAGTATGGTGTAGTCACTCAGGTAGCATAAAGCAATAAATATAAGAGTGACAACGAGCACCAAAGATGTTGAGCATTTTGAACAAATCCAATATTTGGGACTCTACATCAATAAAGAGGAAAATTCTAGATGATAAGGACCCAACAACCTCAGAGAAGCTCCAAGCATTCAGGCAGTCGTAGGACAAAGGATCATATAACTTGTAACAAGGAATTGTTATTGTCTCCACCTGATTTTTGTCTGATTTGTAACATGTAATTTTGTCCTATAGCCTAGTCATCCGAAGCTTTTTTGCATCCTTATTTTTCAAATGGATTCCAAGATGACTAGGGCTATCTATAAGTAATAAGTTGTAATGTGTTGTAAGGGATGGTAAAAAATGAAAACTGCAAAGCAGACTTCTGAATTGTGTTTGAGCTTTGGTTTTGAGTCTTTGAATGTACTCATATCAAGCTTACATTAATAAAATACAATGGAATCTCCATTTGGACACCAATGATGTCTTTTTGTATTTTCTCTTAGTTCTTGTATGTTCAATTTGTAAGGCAATTTGAGTATACTAGTTATAAGGTAGCCATGTCATTGTTTGTGAGTTGCTTTCAACGAGAGTTTAAATCTTCCAAGTAATTGCAGAGGGTTAGGGTTTATGCATAAATTTGATACAGGGGTGTGAGGATGAGAGGATAGTATGTAAGGCATTCCATCTAAGGTTTTATTTGTATTTCAATTAATTTTCCCTGATGTATGTATGTTTTATTCTGACTCTATGACCTATGATTAGGCACTGGCCAAAACGCTGACAAGTGGTTGTTATCATCAATCCAATATTTATCAGTATTTATATTTTAGTTATCTCAAATACATGTCTAGTTAATTGTATTTAGTACAATTCATTTTAGTGATTCCTTAAAGAGAGAATCAATAGGTTAGCCTTCCTAGTTCTGAGAACTTAAAAAGAAGAAGGATTATAAATCCTTGATCCATTGTAAGATTCTCTGTGAATCAATGAATTTGAAGATAGGTACACCCACCCGAGTTTGTGGAGCTCAAAGTGAAGAAGGATAGCATCCTTGTTAATTAGCCTTGTTCATGTATGAATGTGAGTTGGGAATAGAGGGTCAGGCATTTATTGCTGTTGTAATTGATTCCTACAAGAAAAAGAGCTAACATAACCCATATGGATTTTGAATTTATTTTTTTCTCAATAGGCCTTTGAGGAATTTTTGATATTTATTTTTAATTTTAGATAAAAAATTTCTTCTTTTGTACATGTCAATTATATTGGACATTTTGATCCTTGATAGCATGTACATTTCTTGACTTGTGGATTTTACGCTTGGCATCCAAATTGCTTGGAAAGGGAATGGATTTCATAGATGATATGAATTGTATGGAGGCATTTTGGATGGATGGAAGGTTCTCCAAGATGTGTGCCTTTGTTGACTTGCATTTGGGAAAGGGTAAAGGGTTTGCGATCTAGGGGAGGGAGGAATATATGGACCTAGGATTGATGAAAGGTTTTAAGGGGGAGGTATATGTTTAGGTTTGGATTTTGAAGGGATACCAACACCTTGAGATGTAGAATTTTTATTAAGACCATGGCTATTATAATTTTCTTGGACATGTAAGGGTTTCAATATACCTTTTGCATGTAGGTCAAACCCTTTGACTTGATAATGCTTTCTTTGACTTGTAGGATCCTTTCTATAAGACGTGAGTCCATTATTATAAGGTGTGGATGATATGGAAGGACTTATAGGACCATGAGGTGGACTAGACTTGATAGAACTAGGTGAACCCATTTGAAGTGAAAGGGGTTCATGAACAACTTGCATAGATATTCTTGGATCACAAGGGGGGTCAGGAGGAAATATGGGATCCTGCAATGGAATAGGAGAAGTGACATGATCATTATGGATGATAAGATCTTGTTGGATATATGGAGGATTAGGAAGAGGAGATGAAGAGAGGGAAGGGTCTTCAGGAGGAATTGGAGGGATGATTGGATCTTGTGGTGGAGAGATGAAGGGACACCTTGATCTTGACTTGGCATGGGATCATGGGAAGAATTTGAAGGGAGATTATGATCTTGCTTAGAAAGTGGAGGGTCAATGGGATCATCTTGGATAGTGGGGATAGGGATAATGGGATCATGGTCAAAAATTGGGGGGGATTGGTCATCATTGGGATCTTGATCTTGATATGTTTTTAGATATGATTCTTTATGTGTTTTATCATCCTCTTGACATGGGTTATGGATTTGGACATGTAATTCTTGAAAGGGGTCAAATTTTTGATATGGGGAAGATGGAATTTAGATAGGAATCTCATGAATAGGCTTGATTAAAATTGGAGTACACGGTAGAATTGGTGCAAAGGAACTTGGGCTATGGATCTTATATTTCTTTCGTGGATAGCCATTGGAAGGTTGTATTGTTGGAAGAATCACTTGATGGGGATGGGAGAAATTATTCTTAGGAGAAATTTGGGGATGAAGGAGTGGAGAGAAATACGTATATTTCTTGAAGGTTAATTTCTTGAGAGGAAATAGGTATGTCATACATGTGATTTTTTTGGTATGAGTCGTTGCTAGACACAGGTGCATTATTTTTATTTTTGTGCTTTGGGATTATTTCACCAATGCGAGCTATTATCTCAAGTCAATCCTTTATATCAATGTTTGATTTTCGGAAACAATTTGGTGATCAGAGTTGTGCCACAATAGGTTGTTCATCTCTTATGCTTGATCGATGTTCAAAGGGTGGGACATTTGAACTTGTCTTTGTTTGGTAAAGTTTTGGTGGTGAATTGGAGGACACAAAAGGTTCCTCATGCAATGTTATTGTTCATGATATTGGCATTGATTTTCTTGTTCGCATGATTGGCACAAGAGGTTGTAAAATTCTTTGAAGATCACTTGGTTGAATTGGAATGAAGATTGGTTCATAATTTGGTGGTGGCCCTAGTTGAATTATTCCATGCTCTGGTTGAAAGGTTTGATTTGGAAATTGGTTGAATAATTTATTTGAAATTTGAGCACATGGAGACTGATTTGAAACATGATTGAATTGAGCATGATCTAGGACCTAGTTGAAAAAATTGGCTCTTGCATGTAATTTAATTGGGGTTTGTTAATATTTTCATTTGCTTTATTTAGTTGTAAAATAATTTTTGGTATCTTTTCTTTCTCAATGAGAGATTATATTTCAATTTCACCAAAAGATTCAGTTGGACATCTAAGGAGTTTGACCATCTCCTTTCTACTCTTTATCATATTTTCTACCCTCTTTTCCAAGATTTTCTTTTCTTTATCTAATTTTTCTTGCAACTTTTGAATCAAGTGTTCATGGATATGATGCAATTGATTGTTTGGTTGTGTTGATGTCATTTGTCTTGGCTCAAAATCTTGTTGTTGCAAATGTATATCTTGTCTTTGATCAAATGGTAATTGTGATTTACTGTGTGATGGAAACATGGGTTGATAAGTGTCTTGTTTCCTTTTGGATGCTTGGAACCTAGCGAAGATCGACATGATGACTATATGCAAGTGCAATATTTTTGACTTTTTTGAGTGACTTTTAGGATGAAAATGCAACCTAAGTTATGCAAGGACTTTATGCAAATGAAAATTTAGACTTTGGATGATTTTATCCAAAGAAACCTATGGCTTAATGAAATTAATTTTTTTGGATATTGAAAAATATTTGGAAATTTCAAACCTAAGTGTTGGAAAGCTACAATAGGAGCAATTGTTGTTTTGTCATTGGTGTCAAACCTTAACTGGTGAGACTATTACTATCTATTTGAGTACCATATCTATTTGTAGGCATACTTCCAGTCCCCCATTTTAAAATTTTTACAGTCGCCTCCCATGAAAAATATCCCTTAATGTGTTCTCTGATTTTTACTAACATGTTCTTATGAAGTCATAATTGGTTCAAAGATCCAAGAAGCAAAATTCTAGATTCTCCAAGTTTGAGGAGCTCAAAATTCAAAGTTTAGTCGCATGGTTTAAATGGCTAGAATTAATGCAAATTCCAAGATCAAGTGTGTTTTGATATCAGGTTTTAATCAAAGGGCTCTAGATTTGATGATCAAAGGATAATGACTGCAGATATGTATTCAAATCTCACTCATAATAGAGAAACCAGAAAATGAACTCCTAAGGTAAAATTCTACCAACGGAGAAGTCAAAGTCTCATTTTCCACCTGAAAAGAGAAAATGAAAAATCCTAATTTAAAGTAGAAAGATATGAGTTTATAACATCAAGACTTCATTTTCAATGTAATCCATGAAGCAATTAACACAAAATAGTGACCACAATAGAGAAGTAGAAAATCCAATGTCGCAGTCTATTTCCAGTTTTCCGCCATAGAGGAAGCAAGAAATGACCTTCACTAATCATTTTCCGTCGGGAGAAGCTCTTTTTGAGTTTTCCGCCATAGGATTTGGAGCAGTTCAAAATTAAAATTTTGACACCCAAAGTTGTGACAAGAGAATTATGCAGAGGATTGGTTTCTGAGCCTGAGAGATTATACATAGAGGTGATACAATACATTGGCACAGTGGTGAAACATATTAATTTTCTGCTTCGTTATTCACAATAAAAGTGTAAAATCCTGATTGTGGAAATCATGGTGCTTGAGTTATGTTTAGGAGTGTCTCGTGTGGCTACCAAGAAATGAGAATCAAACCCCAAATATCCCCAATGTCATATGGACTAAATTTGCACATTTTTACATCATGGAAGATACCTGCGATGACCAAGATGAAGGGGCCGAGCGTGATGTTAAAACCAACCATGAATAGAAAACATAGTCTCAATTCAAGCTGAGACCGAAATAGAGCTTGCTAATGAGAACCAATGGAGAGTGGAAAGGTATTGATAGTTTTTGAGCTTGTGTTGTATTAGTGACTCCCCTATTTTGCTATTAGGAAATGAAGGCACAGAGATCAGAACCACATTTCTTCCTATGGAGTTTTGATACATCTCAAGTTCTATGTTCCCGTGGTGCTTTTTCATTAAGTCCATAAGCCAACGAAGAGACCTGAAGATAGAAGTGTGACCAGCTTGAAACAGAGAGAGAGGCTGATGTCCTAAGACTAGACATAAGAATTCAAATGTTTATTCTAACTTATCAGAGTGAGATTTGTCAGCATATGAAAAATGAGAACATGCATTTGTAATAAACATTGATCGAATTGATCAGTATACTCTCCTAAGCATACATAGTGCCAAAGCAATTCCCAAGGATTGGCACTTCTAGATCTTATCGGCCCTTAGCAGTTGATATTGAGAGTTACAATGTTGAATAGTCCAGATATATGTGCTCGGTACCAAATAATTAAAAAAGTGGAGTGTGCATCAATTGTTTAAGGAGATGCTTAAGGAAGGGGCACCAAAATCAGTGAACTTGGCTTCCATCGCGTGACAAAGGAGTTGAATTCATAATCATATAGATATGCTCGATAAGGACGAGTAAGACGGGATTAAGTTCACAAGATTGTCAAGCTCTTCCAAAAGACCCAATCATCCTCATGCTCATAGTCGACTCTAGATGGATTCATCCAGCCTTGCTTTCCGCAATAGGGCACTACCATGATAGATAGGCTCAGGCTATGGAGGTAGCAAAAGGCACACCTCACATGAACAATTTTCACAGAATTGAAAAAGAACCGGATAGATACGAAGATGTCAATTATTTGAATATAAATCATTTGCAGTTAGAGACAAAGCTTATCCTATCAAATATATGAGAATATATGTAAAGTGACGATGATAGATGGAGGGCCCAGCTAAAGCATTCTCTGTTAATAGTGGCAAATGGACAAGTGTCATCTCTATATCTTTGGGAGTTTCACATTTAGAAAGAGCAAGTCAACATTGAAGGGACAAAAGATTTTTATAGTGTCTTGTATTGAAACTTTTTTTTATTTACAAAACACTACAATGTATAAGGAAAATCAAAGGAGTCTAATATAGAAAACTATATGATAATGTTAAATTGTAAAATCAAACATTATATGGAAAGGCACCATGAGATATTATGAAAGATGGAAATCGGCCAAAGAGGGAAATAAACCAAAGATTTAAAAGCAGAATTTGAAGAGCCAAAGGCCACTTTACCTGGATAGAAAAGAAACAGTTATATGAAAGGAAAAGCCAGTTTTAGTAACTCAAAAGTCACAGAGGGAAACCAAGCAGTTAGAAGGAAAGTTTATTTATTGCAAGGTCTTTTCCTTTCAGAGGGTTCTTCTTTTCTGCAAAAGATAGAGTGTTGGAGTAGGGGGAGAGCATTTTTATTTTATGCATTTCATCTTCATTTGTAGTAGGAGCTGATATTCTAATTTTTCTGTAATAGATTGGACAAAAGTTGTGAGAAAATAAAGATATGAGTATTGTTATTTGTGGCGTTCAAGATTATGAAATATCTTCCTTTAAATCTAAGAATTTGAGGGTTGTTTTTCCTGATTGTATTCAATATGAGTATTGTTGCATTTGGCTTTTGAACATTTTCTTGCATTTTAAGTCAAATGCTAGATGTGTTGTAGATCAGAGTATTTGCATGCATTCCTATTGTAGAAATCTGAATATTTAGCTTTCATTTCTTCATTGCATTCGCATGCGCTGCATTCATAGTTGCATTACCAATGTTAGGGAGTCATAAGATGTATGGATTTCTAGGGTTTGTTAGGCATAAGATTGAATTTATTGCCTGAGTTAGTTCTGTCTAGATCTAGCTACATTTTTCTCTTCCATTCTCAGGTTAAGAACGCACCTAGTTAGTTTAGGAATTGAACAAATTCATTGAATATCATTCATAAGGGAGCTATACCTTTCAATTTAGAGGAAATATATCACCCTGGTGATAGATTATCCAACTGTTGGTATATGATCATTTCTTTCAGATTTGGGCATTTGAGAGTTAAATTGGGAAATAACAATTTCTTTACCAACAGATTTTTGGTGACTCTACTGGGGAGGTGGAAAAGAAGATTAGTGCTTTAGATTGTTTCCTCAGTTTTATTATTATTGTCTCTGCTAGAGATTGGTGACTCTGTTTTGTTTCTCATAATTTTTGGTTGAAGAGTCCAGTGCTTTCATTTTCAGAATTTTTATCTCTACTTGTAGGAGATTGGTGACTGTTATTGAAAAAGACCATGCCCATTAAAGTTGTGAAAAGAAGAAGGCCAGATCCTTCTTTTATTGAACTTCATCAAATGCATGATCCAGTATTGCGTGATTTGTTTGATGCTTTTCGATAAAGCATTACTCGCGGGAGAAAAATGAGTTTGAGCATTGAAGAAGACCATGTACTATTTTGTTATGGAGAAGTGTTTGTGCCAGGTTTCATAAGATAAAAGAGCTGGAAGTGAAAATGAAGTTGTTGCTACATTTCAAGGAAAGAGTGTTGCAGTTAAGCGAAGAATTTAAGGTGGATGATTATAAGTTTTAGAAGTTCCACATGACCTTGTTTCCTATAAATTTTCATTCTTGAGCGAACATGACATTCAACCAAGGAAGAAAATCAGAAAATTACCTACAGGTGAAGAAATAGATGTTGAAAGGGATCCAAATCTGCAATTCCTTTGGATTGCCTTTAAAGAGAGTATTGCTGAAGGTGAAAAGAAGGGATTGAGTTTCTTCGAAGATCATCAATCTTCGCTGATGCTAGACTGTGTGATCCAAAGGTTTTTCAATGTCCAAGATCAAAAGAAAGATAAATTTGTTCCAACAAACATACCTAATGAGAAACTAGTAAATGAAGAACCAATATCAGTCAATTGCTTGGTTCTTGTAGAGAAATTAGTACCCCGGCTACCAAAAGGACATACTTCAATAAACAAGGAGATTATTGACTGTGACAAGGAATTGGTAAGAAAAGTAAAAAAGGAAGATTTTTCCACGCTTTCTTTCATCCCTGATGTTGACAGTTTCAGATTTGATTAAAATAATGATCATCTTTTGCAAAAAGATCCTTTTGAAAATCATTCTATGGTTAATACACTTCCGCAATATGAAAAGTTTGACTTCGTTGAAGATTATGTGAACAATGATTTTTGATTTGCAAAATTTTGTAATAATCCTATGTTAGAATCTATTTGTTTTGAAGACAATTCAACAGTGGACCTTCTTGATGAATCTTGTATTGAAGAGAAAGTGGATTTATGTTTTGCCAAGTCTGAAAACATGGTTGAAGAAATGGTATGTAAGGTAGAAGAGGAAAATTTGTCTATGCTTTCTTTTGTTCCTGATTTTGAAACTTTTAAGTTTGAAGAAGATATTGCTAAAGAAGATTTTCAGTCTGCACAAATTGACAGTGAGTCTATGTTAGAATTGGTTTGCTTTGAAGATAATGAAACATTGGATTCTCTTGAAGAATTTGGTAATAGAAAAAATGCTGAATCACATTTTGATGAATATCATGCTAAGTCTGAAAATGTGGTTAAGGAAGCAGTTGGAAGAACAGATTTTGAACAAAGATTTTCTGTGGTTAATGGGGTGTTGCAACATCATGAAGAAGATAAAGATCCGGATTATATTTTTCTTTGCCACGAGATGGAAGTTAATCAAGTCTTGTTGCCTACTAAATGTGAGCCTCCTTCAACGGCCGATTTAGGTATTAGAATTTTGAGTTTGGATAGAGAGTTTTCAGATTTTGATAGCCATTAAAAATGATGAAGTTATTTCAGTTCAGCTTGACCCTATGTGCAATGAAGAATCATTCTATTTCAATCTCGGTTTGGAATTTGAAACTACTATCGAAGATGATTGTGGTGAATGTGAGTATGATGCAATATATGTTTCAGAATCATTTGGATATTTAGATTTTTTCAGTCTCGATTTATCTACTGTGACTTCTTTTAAAGATGATCACATTGAAAGTTATGAGTGTGAATATGTTGCAATTCCATTTTTAGAAGTTTGTGATTATTATTCTTTTCAACAAAGAATGGTTGGATGTATGAGAAATGGTGTGTAGGAGTGTAAAAAAAAATCAGAAGTCTATAATGAGGCATGGCTGTTTGGGAGATGTTTTTGGCTCACTAATTTTCAGCACTATGTTAGTCTTTTAAAAATGAAGAGTTTTCCAGGAGGTCTTGGTTTTGGCTCAACCTTGTGAATTGTAATCCACTTTACCGAAGGGGCTCATATTTTTCTCTCCTAGCTAATGGTCATGTGATTTATTCATGTTCTCTTTTCTCACTTGTTCGAAAGTAGTTTTTGTTTCTGCAGTTTTGGTGTGCTTAGCTTAGCCTTTCCCGCTTTCTCAGTTTTGTTTTTCCCTTGCTCCCATCTGATCTACCGGCAAGCAGCTCTTTGTTTATGCCTAGACTCTGTATCCCAATGGATAAGGTACTTGTATTTTTCTAGAGATAATAGATTCTTTATGTACTTTGTAGTACATAATCCCCATACAGAGCCAGCTGTAGGTGTACTTCTAGTCCCCCATTTAAAAAAATTTAAAGTCGCCTCCCATTAAAAATATCCCTTAATGTGTTCCCTAATTTTTACTAACATGTTCTTATGAAGTTGAAATTGGTTCAAAGATCCAAGAAGAAAAATTCTATATTCTCCAAGTTTGAGGAGCTCAGAATTCAAAGTTTAGTCTCATGGTTTAAATGGCTAGAATTAATGCAAATTCCAAGATCAAGTGTGTTTTGATATCAGGTTTTAATCAAAGGGCTCTATATTTGATGATCAAAGGATAATGACTACAGATATGTATTCAAATCTCACTCATAACAGAAAAAGCATAAAATGAACTCCTAAGGTAAATTTACACTAGCGGAGAAGTCAAAGTCTCATTTTCCACCTGAAAAGAGAAAATGCAAAATCCTGATTTAAAGTGGAAAGATATGAGTTTATAACATCAAGACTGCATTTTCAATGTAATCCATGAAGCAATTAACACAAAATAGTGACCACAACAGAGAAGCAAAAAATACGATGTCGCAGTCTATTTCTAGTTTTCCGCCATAGAGGAAGTAGGAAATGACCTTCACTAGTTATTTTCCACCGGGAGAAGCTCTTTTTGAGTTTTCCACCATAGGATTTGGAGCAGTTCAAAATTAAAATTCTGACACCCAAAGTTGTGACAAGAGCATTCCGCTGAGGATTGGTTTCTGAGTTTGAGAGATTATACATAGAGGTGATACGATACATTGGCACAGTGGTGAAACATCTTAATTTTTTGCTTCGTTATTTGCAATAAAAGTGCAAAATCCCAATTGTGGAAATCATGGTGCTTGAGTTATGTTTAGGAGTGCCTCGTGTGGCTACCAAGAAATAAGAATCAGACCCCAAATATCCCCAATGTCATATGGACTAAATTTGCACAATTTTGGATCATGGAAGATACCTGCGACGACCAAGATGAAGGGGCCAAGTGTGATGTTAAAACCAACCATGAATATAAAAAAAAGTCTCAATTCAAGCTGAGACTGAAATAGATCTTGCTAATGAGAATCAATGGAGAGTGGAAAGGTACCGATAGTTTTTGAGCTTGTGTTGTATTAGTGACTCCCCTATTTTGCTGTTAGGAAATGAAGGTACGGAGACCGAACCACATTTATTCCTATGGAGTTTCGATACATTTTAATTTCTATGTTCTCGTGGTTCTTTTTCGTTAAGTCCATAAGTTGACGAAGAGACCTAAAGATAGAAGTTTGACCAGCTTGAAACAGAGAGAGAGGCCAATGTCCTAAGACTAGACATAAGCATTCAAATGTTTATTCCAACTTATCAGAGTGAGATTTGTGGGCATATGAAAAATGAGAACATGAATTTGTAATAGACATTGATTGAATTAATCAGTATACTCTCCTGAGCAGACATAGTGCCAAAGCAATTCCCAAGAATTGGTGCTTCTACATCTTATCAGCCCTAGTAGTTGATATTGAGAGTTACCATGATGAATAGTCTAGATATACGTTCTCGGTACCAAATCATTAAAAAAGTGGAGTGTGCATCAATTGTTTAAGGAGATGCTTAAGGAAGGGGCACTGAAAGCAATGAACTTGGCTTCTATCACATGACAAAGGTATTGAATGCCTGATCATATAGATATGCTTGATGAGGACGGGTAAGACGGGATTAAGTTTAGAAGATTGTCAGGCTCTTCCAAAAGACCCGATCATCCTCATGCTCACACTCAACTCTAGAAGGATTCATTGAACCTTCCTTTCTGCAATAGGGCACTACCATGAAAGATAGGCTTGGGCTATGGAGGTAGCAAAAGGCATGCCTCACATGAACAATTTTCACAGAATTGAACAAGAACTAGACAGATATGAAGATGTCAATTATTTGAATATAAAGCATTTGTAGTTAGAGACAGAGCTTATCCTATCAAAGATATGAGAATATATGTAAAGAAATGATGATAGATGGAGGGCCCAACTAAAGCATTCTCTATTAATAGTGACAAATGGACAAGTGTCACCTCTATATCTTGGGGAGTTTCACATTTAGAAATAGCAAGTCAGCATTAAAGGGACAAAATCTTTTTATAGTGTCTTGTATTGAAACTTTATTTTATGTACAAAACACTACAATGTCGAAGGAAAATTGAAGGAGTCTAATATAGAGAACTATATGACAATGTTAAATTGTAAAATCAAACATTATATGAAAAGGAACCACGAGATATTGTGAAAGATGGAAATTGGTCAAAGAGGGAAATAAATCAAAGATTTAAAAGGAGAATTTGAAGAGACAAAGGCCACTTTACGTGGATAGAAAAGAAATAGTTATACGAAAGGAAAAGTCAGTTTTAGTAACTAAAAAGTCATAGAGGGAAACCGAGCAGTTAGAAGGAAAGTTTATTTATTGCAAGGTCTTTTTATTTCAGAGTGTTCTTTTCTGCAAAAGACAGAGTGTTGGAGAAGGGGGGGAGCATTTTTATTTTATGCATTTCATCTTCATTTGTAGTAGGATTTGATATTCTAATTTTTCTATAATAAATTGGATAGAAGTTGTGAGAAAATAAAGAATCCGAGTATTGTTAGTTGTGGTGTTCAAGATTATGAAATATCTTCCTTTAAATCTGAGAATTTGAGGGTTGTTTTTCTTGATTGTATTCAATCTGAGTATTGTTGCATTTGGGTTTTGAGCATTTTCTTGCATCTTAAGTCAAATGCTGGATGTGTTGTAGATCAGAGTATTTGCATGCATTCCTATTGCAGAAATCTAAATATTTCACTTTCATTTCTTCATTGCATTCACATGCATCGCATTCATAGTTGCATTATCAATGTTAGGGAGTCATAAGATGTATGGATTTCTTGGGTTGGTTAGGTATAAGATTGAATTTACTGCCTGAGTTAGTTATTTCTAGAGCTAGCTTGGTTTTCCTCTTCCATTCTCAAGTTAAGAATGCACCCAGCTAGTTTAGGAATTGAACAAATTCATTGAATATCATTCATAAGGGAGTTGTACCTTTCAAATATTCAGAGGAAATATATCACCCTGGTGATAGATTATCCAACTATTGGTATCTGATCATTTCTTTCAGATTTGGGCATTTGAGAGTTAAATTGGGAAATAACAATCTCTTTACCAACAATATTGACTGATGAAGAAGATTTGAAGGGAAGGATAACAAGAAGACCAAGTGAAATGGTTGAGTTATGGAAAATCGCAAGGGTACTTGATTAGTTGGCACATTGACAAAGTAATATGTTGTTTATCTTTTGATGACAGTTTATGCCAAGCGAAGTCTGTGATGACCGAGCACCAGTAAATTGTCGAGGAAACCAGTGATGACCGAGCGGAAGGACACAGTGTTGGCCAAGCAGAAGTATTTTGGTAATTGTTGAGATTTGAGATCTTTGGCCGACATAGTTGATTTTATTGGGATATGTAAAGTTAATTGAGGATAAGCATGATTGGTCCACACTATGTAAATGCACAGGTAACTGTAATTAATGCATGGATCAAATATTTAATTAGTGATTTCTTTGGAGAAGTAAATAAAATGTAAAGATGGAAAGATTCGTTGGATCTAACCTAACCTAAGATCTACGATCTTGATTAAGCAGCAAATATTTTTCTGACCTAGATGAAGAGGTATAAGATAACCTCAAGGGGTTATTTAGAAATGTAAGAAGGTGTATGATGTGTATGCAAGAGGATTGCATAGTTAATTGATTGATTGACATAATCTAGCAGTGAAGGCTAAGTAGAGAAGCAAAGAGCGGCTAGAGTGATTGCTTGATGGATTTCCGAGCAGATCTAAAGATTAAAAAGAGAATGGAGGCCACTCAGTGAATTAGCATTAGAGATGAATTGAATCTAGATTTGCAAAGTAAGTTGTATGTATCAGATCACACCTGCTGATTACTTTCTAACCATTGTATCAGTCAAAATCCTTTAACCATGTTGACCTAACATTCATTGTATAAATCCTTTAAGAAACGCAACATTCAGGTGGAATGTTCTAAGTCCTCTAACAAGGCCACTCCTAGCAGGGTGATTAAATCCTTTAACCAGGTCACATTTAGCAATGTGTTTTGTAACCTTTAATAGGGTTGGCTCCTAACAAAGCTCACTTCAGAAGAGTGAAAACTTGATAGCATGTTATTCGTGGTTTTTCCCAAATTGGGTTTCCACATTAAATGCTGGTGTCAACTTGTGTGAATGTTTATGTTGTGTTTTACTATTATGTTTCTGCAAGCTGATTACATTTGAACAGTAAAACTGCATATGTATGTTATTTTATGCTATTGCTACTGAGCATATCTGAGTTGTTCAAAGTGGTATAAAGTTTAATTTGGTACATCTATACCCGAGGATAACTGATTCATCCCCCCTCTCATTTATTTTGAATTCATTTTAACAATTGTTATCAGAGCTTTAGTCTCTTGAAAATAGTTTGAAGGTACTTGGAGCAAAAGATCAAGATGTATGAAAAGGAGGTACCAAAGCTGAACAAAGATAATTTCCCTAAATGGCAGAGTTTGATGAAATTGCATTTGGCTAGTATTGGTGATTCTACTAAGCACTATGTTGAACAAGATTATGTAGCCCCCAGTAAACCTGCCACAGGTGCACATTTAAGAGAAAAGTAGGAACACAATCAAGTAATGTTGGAGATTGCATCATCTCTGAACTATCATGAGTTTGAAGACATAAAGAACTTCACAAATGAAAAGAAAATGTGGGATGCCCTAGAAACCATCTATGGAGGTGATAAAAATGTACTGAGAGCCAAATCTGAAAGTTTAAGAGATAAGTTTGATGAAATGAAAATGCAAGAAGGAGAAAATATAGTTCAATATTATGGTAGGATAAAGGAAGTTGTACTAAATTCTATTAGAGGATCTAAGGGAACCATTGATGATAACACCATTATGAGCAACATAATGAGAACACTTCTTCCTATATATGCTATTCGAGTCTTTGCAATTTAAGAGTTAAGATGTACTCCTAATAATAATTTGACTTTGGAAGGTCTGGTAGGCATACTTACTGCATTTTAGATGTCAAATTTTGATAACTACACTCCATGAGCTATTGAATATGCATTCAATCCCAGTTGGTCCTTAACAAATCAAAGAAAGGAAAGACACATGTGAATAGTGACAGTGACACTATAGATGATGATCTAGAAGAACTTGAGGCACTCATGACAAAAATACTATCTAGAGGAAAAGGAAAATTCTAAGGTAAACTTCCTATCATTTATTTTTATGTAACAAAGTTGGTCATATTGCTACAAGATGTCCTGATAAGAATGACAAAGATGAAAGAAGAGATAGAAAGTACAAAGATATAAAGGATGACCGTGACTTTAGAAAGTATAAGGATTACAAAGACAAAGGTAAGAAATATTGTTATATAACTGGAGAAGCTTCTGACCGTGAATCTGACGATTCAGATGAAAATGATATAGAATTTGTGTATGCTGCTATGAAAGATGATTCTGATGATGATGAGAAAGATGCACTAATTTCTTATATGAGTAAAGGTGACCATTGTATTATTGATAGTGGTTGTTCACATCACATGACTGGTGATAAAGATACTTTTGAAACCTTAGGTCAGTGTAAAGGTGGTTATGTTAAATTTGGCAATGATGCACCATGTCTTGTTAAAGGGAAAGGATCAATTAACTTGACTAACAAGATCAGATGTGACAATGTATATTGGGTTGATGATCTTAACTATAATTTATTTAGTGTTGCACAACTGAATACTTCTGGTTACAGAGTTGAATTCCATCACAAGAAGGCAAAGATTTATGATGCCATTGGAGAATCAGTTGGAAGCGGTGAGCAAACAAAGGTAACTTGTTCTATCTGGATTTAAGTAATGAGACATGTTTGTTTGCACAATATAATGATGTTTGGTTATGGCATAAAAGGTTGTGTCATGTAAACTTTGATAACTTGGTAAGCATAATCAAATTGAAAAAGGTTAGAGGGCTACCTAAGTTAAAGAAACCTGAAAATGCAATGTGTAAGCAATATCAATTTGGAAAAATGACTAAATCTAGTTTCAAAAGCAAGACCCATACTTCTGAGGGAATTCTAGGATTGGTTCATACTGACCTTTGTGGTCCTATTTACGAGAAGAGTTACTATGGAGATAGATACTTTATTCTATTTTTTGATGATTACTCGAGAATGATGACTGTTATGTTTCTTAAAGAAAAATCTTATGCATTCCAGTTATTTAAGTGGTACTTGGAAAAAGTTGAAAAGGAGACAGGTAAAAGCTTGAAATGTTTAAGATCTGACAGAGGATGTGAGTTTATTTCTAATGAGTTTAACAGGTTCTACAATGATTGAGGGATAAAAAGATAGATGTCCACACCTAGGACACCACCACAGAATGGTATTACTAAGAGAAGAAATAGATCTATCATGGATTGTGCCAGAACACTAATGATGGAGAAAAATGTTGCATAAAAATATTGGAGAGAAGCTATAAGTACAACAGTCTATACCCTTAATAGACTACAAGTCAAGAAAGGTACTAATGCTACACCTTATGAGCTATGGTATGGGTATGCACCTAATGTAAGATACTTCATATTTTTTGGAAGCAAATGTTTCATACTAAAGGATAACAGAAATGGAAAACTTGATGCTAAAGGTGAGGAATGCATATTTCTTGGTTATTCAACTAAAATTAAAGCATACAAGTGTTTGAATTCTAACACTAACAAAATTGTGGAAAGTGCAAATGTTAGAATTGATGAATATGCAGAAAAAAATGAAGCTGAAAGCACACAGGAACCTGAAAGTTACAAATCATTTATCTATATGGATGAGGAAGATTCTAGTGAATTACCTAAACCTAAGAAAGAGGTTGCTGAGAAATAGCTAGTACCTGCTGAGTCACTGAACGAAGCTGTCGGGCAAAAGGAGGTAATTATCGAGCTATCTAATGGAGATGCCGAGTCATAGAATCAACCTGAATTGAACGTGAATGATCAATCTGAAGAAGAAAAAGAACCTACTCTAGAAAATTATGTAAGGAGGCACCATAAACCTGATCATATAATAGGATCAAAGAATTCTACAGTTTCGACAAGAAGCAAGTTGAGAGAAGATAGATGCTTGTTATGTGATTTTGAGCCTAAAATAGTAAAAACGATGCCTTAGACAATGAAGATTGGATACAAGCCATGAATGAAGAAATTGAAAATATTGAGAAGAATAAGACTTCGACACTTATACCTAGGCCGAATGACAAAAATGTAATTGGTACTAAGTGGGTATTCAGAAATAAGCTGAATGAACATGGAGAGGTAGCAAGAAACAAAGCTAGAATGGTATGCAAGGGTTATGCACAAGAGGAAGGAATTGATTATGGAGAAACATTTTCCGTAGTTGCAATATTGGAAGGAGTAAGAACCTTACTTGCATATGTAGCCTACAAAGGTTTTAAATTCTATCAAATAGATGTAAAGTCAACATTTCTAGATGAGATATTAGAAGAAGAAGTTTACATTGAACAAACTGATGGATTTGTTGACCCAAGCAAGAGGAACATGGTTTGTAGATTACACAAGGAACTATATGGACTGAAGCAAGCAATGAGAGCATGGTATGAGAGATCGCAGAATTATTTCATAAATATTGGATTTGCAAGAACCAATGACGACAATAATCTATATTTGAAGATAGAACAAAGTAAAGGTACTTTATTGGCTGAAAATTTTGTTGATGACATTATAATTAGTGGAAAAGATGTGTTATGCCAAGCATTTGCAAAAGAGATGCAAATTGAATTTGATATGTCTATGTTTGGTGAGATAAAAAATTTTTTTGGCTTACAAATATATCAGATGAAGAATGGTATCTATATTACTCAATCAAAATATGTCAAGGAGATACTAAAGTTTTTTGGAATGGAAGATTCAAAACTAGTGAGTACACCCATGGCTACTGGACAGAAGTTAACAAAAAATGACGATACAAAAGAAGTGAATCAAACCCTTTACAGGTCAATGAATGGAAAGCTACAATATGCAGTACACAACAAACCTGATATTGCACTAGCTGTTGGTATTTTTGCAATATTTTCTACCAATCCCAAGGAAACTCATATGATGACAGTAAAAATAATTCTGAGATATTTGAAAGGTACAAATGAATATGGTCTGTATTAAAAAAAGAATGACAAGTTTGAACTCAGAGTCTATATTGATTTTGATTGGGCTGGAAATTTGGATGATAGAAAAAGAACCACAGGTGGCACATTTATTTTAGGAAAAATATTAGTTTCATGGACAAGAAAGAAACAAAATTGCACCTCACAATCTATAGTTGAAGCTGAGTATGTGGTAGTAGCAGTTAATTATTCTAATATTGTGTGGTTGAAGATACTACTGAAAGGTATGAAAGAGGAGATCACAGAACCAATTGTCATATATTGTGATAACATGAGTGCCATTAATATTTCTAAGAACCTTGTGATGCACTCTAAGAAAAATAATATAGCTATCAAGTATCATTACTTGAGGGAGCTAGTTCAGAAGAAGGAAGTGAGACTGGAATATGTGAATACTAAGTAACAGTTAGCAGACACATTTACAAAGACACTACCCAAGGATTCTCATGAGTATCTACAAGGTAAATTAGGGGTGATTCCCCTAACTAAGGCTAATTAGTTACGAATGTTATTGTTGCATCAAATTTTATATTTAGAATATTTGTCACATTGATGTACATGCAGTCACACTTTAGGATGCTGCCTAAAGTTGTGAAAGACAGACAAGGACATAAAATAAGATCAGTCATAAGCAAGATGATAGGAACAACATGATACCGAGTTTAGAATAGAAGAATCTTCATGATGAAGATGTCAACATCTTTGGCATTGTTGTCAAAGAGGGGTAATTTTACTGAAAGAGGGAGAGTTTACTATTCTTAGAGATAAAGGGAGAGTTTACTGAAAGAGGAAGTCTACAGATGAATAGAAATAGAAAGATTTCAGTGTGATTATAGACACAGAGGGAGAAATATTTTACAAGATGAGAATCGGAATGAAGCTAAAGATATTAATGAATATTTGTTCATATCAATGAACACAGGTGGAATTTTTGGATTGTATGGTAACTATGGTTGGAAAATTATTGTTTTAAAGTTTAGTGTTGCCATCAATGCCAAAGAGGGAGATTGTTAAAAATCTACAATGGGAACAATTGTTGTTTTGTCATTGATGTCAAACCTTAACTGGTGAGACTATTTCTATATGTTTAAGTACCATATCTATTGACTGATGAAGAAGTTTTGAAGGGAAGGATAACAAGAAGACCAAGTGAAATGGTTGAGTTATGGGAAATCACAACGGTACTTGACCAGTTGGCACATTGGCAAAGTAATGTTTTGTTTATCTTTTGATGACAGTTTACTGAGAATAGTTTATGCCAAGAAAAGACTATGATGACCAAGCACTAGTAAATTTCTGAGGAAACCAGTGATGACCGAGCGAAAGACCACAGTGTTGGCCAAGCAGCAGTATTTTGGTAATTGTTGAGATTTGAGATCTCTAGCCGACATAATTGATTTTATTGGGATATGTAAAGTTAATTGAGGATAAGAATGATTGGTTCACACTATGTAAATGCACGGGTAACCATAATTAATGCATGGATCAAAGATTTAATTAGTGATTGCTTTGGAGAAGTAAATAAAATGTAAAGATGGAAAGATCTGTTGGATCTGACCTAACCTAAGATCTATGATCTTGATTAAGCGGAAAATATTTCTCTGACCTAGATGAAGAGGTATAAGATAACATTGAGGGATTATTTAGAAATGTATTAAGGTGTATGATGTGTATACAAGAGGATTGCATAGTTAATTGACTGATTGGCATAACCTAGTAGAGAAGGCTGAGCAGAGAGCTGCAAGAGTGATTGCTTAACATATTTCCAAGTAGATATAAAGATTGAAAAAGAGAATGGAGGCCACTGAGTGAATTAACATTAGAGCTGAATTGGATTTGGATTTGCAAAGTAATTTTTATGTATCAGATCGCACATGTTGATTACTTTCTAACCATTGTATCGGTCAAAATCCTTTAACCAGGTTGACCTAACAGTCATTGTATAAATCCTTTAAGCAAGATGACATTCAGGAGGAATGTTCTAAGTCCTCTAACAAGGCCACTCCTGATAGGGTGATTAAATTATTTAACCAGGTCACATTTAGCAATGTATTTTTTAACCTTTAACATGGTTGGCTCCTAACAAAGCTCACTTCAAAAGAGTGAAAACTTGTCATGCCCAAAACTAGGGCAAATCACACACAATTTCTTTTTTTTAAACGCAAGTGCATACCACTAACAAAGGATGTATTTGAGGTAATGTGATATCATGGTAAGGTTAGTCTTCGAGTTGCAAGGTATATACATAGGTTGAAAAAGGGTCACACGACATACAGATGCAGAATTAGAGCATCAACTTGTCATAAAGGTTACATGAACACTTGGGCCAAGTTGATTTAACTCTAGTTTCATATTTAAATCTATGTGTAATATCATGAGTATAATCAATTTTTAAGAGTCATACGTTGAATTAGGTTGCCCTGGTAATTACTTTATTCCTTAACCTTGATTACAACTTATTCATTTAAATCTAGTCCCAATTCTCTTTCGACCATTAACCACTAGTTTAAAATTCAATAATCAAAACCTAATCTAATCCTTATCCTTTTAAAAACAATTAAATTCTCCCTTATAAATTCCCATGCAACTATAGTCTTTTAATTCTCTAATAGAATATTAAATTAATCTCAAATAGAAAATTTAAATTGACCTCTAATCCCTTTCTAACACATGGGAAACATAATTCAATTTATCGTAATAAAATTAAATTAACATCTATCTAAACATTTTACATAGAAACTACATCTATTAATCAATAATTAACTACACAATTAAATAAACCATATCTAGACAAAATTATATAATTTAAATAAAACAATAAGAAAATAAATCCATAACATATTAGAAAAACTATATATTTCACATAAAAGCTAAGGTTTTAAATCTAGTAATTAAACTACACAATTTAAATAGAAAGTACATCCATTAAATGAGACTACATAATTCAAATAACACAAATAAGAATTAAGTCTATTTAACTAACTTAATCTATCTAAATATAATGATCCATTTTAATTATGTATCCAAAGGATAGAGTAGAATATTATTTTAATAAATGTTCAATACTTGATTTAATCTAATTATGTTATTAAATCTATTACTATCAACTAACTACCTATTAACTAGCTATAATCCAGCCTATATACCTATCTATCAACCTATCACCCTATCTACCTTCCAGCTTATCAAATTATCACATCATCTCCCCATCCCCCAAGGCACACTTGCCAAGTGGGTGGGGGGTGTGGAATCCCAAACCCACTCAAAGCTACAAATTTTTGGAGGGAGAAGAGCCTTAGCAAAGGAAATCATGTGGACCAAGAGTGGTGGGACCACTGCCAAGCCTTCCATCCAATGCAGAAATTTAAAGAGGAGTCAACTTATACATTTCGCATGAGGAGGAAAGGTGGCATTAAAACCAAGGACTGTGGGGGCATGCGAAAACATCCAAGGGTGAGGTGGGGCCCATATTAAATCTCCCTATGTTAAACTATATTTAAACTCTTTGTCCTAGGGGTGTACATTTATCCCCATGTTAGACCCAATCTGCATCAAATGGGGAAGGGTCAAAACTTGGGTAAGTGATTTAATATCATGTTAGCCCCAAAATTTTGCATGGGAAAAGGTAAGGTAAGAGAAAATTTTATTGTGGGGCCCACAAGGATGGGTGAAGGACATTAAGCCTTCTCAAATAAAAGACTATGCATTAGTATAAAAAGGGTAATCAAAAGGGGTTTTTAAGAGGTAATAAAGAGGGTTTTAGAGAGGGAATCTTTTAGAGAATATTGTCTATGTAATGGGAGGGAATTAAATCCCTCCCCATACATTTTCTAGAGAGCTTTTTTCTCTACATTCTAGAAAAAGTCATGGTAATTTTGGTTATAGTTCTACACATTGATATCATTGATTTATTTTTTTTGGCCACATTGATTGCCCTAACCCAAGGTACCCCCTTAGGGTTAACTAATTTTGGCCAAAAATACACTCTAGAGTCACTTTTGACCCTTCCAAAGTACCCCTAAAGTTCAAATCCGAGTTCCAACTTGATGTGAGCTCTACAAGACATCTATATGTAAGTGGGATTAATATAACATCCTATAAGGTTTGATGATTCTTTCCCAAGCCCTAATTTGACATGTCACCATCCACATGGACAACACAAGTGTCAAGTGACACTAAAACAAAATACACATCACATTCACAATGACATGTCCAAACAAAAACATGAATTTTAAACTATTAACACACATTCAGATTACGTTTACAACAAAGATCACATTACAACGAGGTTTCAACCCCTTATTGGATTAAGCCTTGGCTTACTCAATTCACATGTGTTTAGCCCTGATTCTCTGAATAATTCCATGGTTCTCTTTCCTGCACACTAAACTCGAGCATCAGTAGTCCAAGATAATAAAATCACATGCAATATATATTTTCAATTCATAATTAGCAACATTAATCAATAAGAAGAATGAAATTCCTAATTGCATTTTTCATACAGAAATGTTTAAAAAATAATAATTTCATAATCATCATGACATAACATCCATGAAATAGTCAAGTCTAATCATGATCCGATCTTCTCATCAATTCACTAATCTAAACATATATAATCAAAATCAATCACCTGTTCTAGGTCTAATCTATATCAAAATTTAATCCACACAATATAATCATCATCATAACATAATATCTCGAGTCTCTGTCAGGATAATCAAAAAGTGTATCAATGTATCATAACATAAAGTATCAAAGTGTGATCGAGCAGTAAAGCTATGATGGGTTGGGGTGAGGCCTCACATCCTCCCTCACTAGGCATGAAATTCCTCCTAGAGTTTATCAAAAAGATATGGTAACTGAGATCTCATCTGCGCTGCATCCTCCCATGAAGCCGTGACCTCATGATAACAATCCCACTGGACCCTAACCTATTCCAGCTCTTGGCCTCAGAGTGCAAGGGTTTGTCAGGCTATAATATGAATGGGCTACAGTTCTATCTATCCATCCGAATCCACCTACAAGGCATCCCAATCTATAACATGAGACTCATCATAAATATATTTCAGTAGCACAGATACATGAAACACATCGTGGATGCGTGACAAACTGGGTGGCAAGGCTAGACGATAGGAAATTAGTCCTATCCTCTCCAATATATCAAAAGGTCCAACAAAGCGAGGTGCTAACTTATAGCCCTTTCCAAAATTGATTGGAATCTTATGAGGGTGCACTCTCAAAAAGACCCTATCTCCAACCATATACTCACGATCAACCCACTTTGTATCTGCATACTTCTTTTGTCAGTCCTGAGCTACTCTAAGATGTTGTCTAATCAAGACTACCTACTGCTCCATATCCTAGACCAACTGGGGTCCAATAGATACTCTATCCTCAATACTGTCCCAATTCAAGGGGGTCCTACAAGGTCTACCGTACAATGCCTGATATGGTGGCATACCTATAGAAGAATGATACCCATTATTATAAGCGAACTCAACAAGATGTAGGTATTCCTCCCACTTGACCTGATGGTCCATCACATACATATGTAACATATCTTCTAACACCTAGTTAACCCTCTTTGTCTGCCCATCTGTCTGAGGGTGGTATGCTGTACTGAAATTTAGTCTAGTGCCCAATGTTGCCTATAACTCTCTCCAAAAAGTTGATGTGAATAAGGAGTCTCTATCAGAGATGATCTTATGGGGAATGCGATGAAGTTTGACAATATCCCACAAAAATACCTGAGATACGTCTTGTGCTATGAATGTAGTACACACAGGTGAGAAGTGGGCAACCTTGGTCAACATGTTGACTATCACCAAGAAAGCATCATGGCGGCGAGAAGACATAGGGAGACCAACAATTAATTCCATAGATATATTATCCCACTTCCACTCAGTAATCTCATGTGGCTGTAGGAGCCCACCTGGATGACTGTGCTATGCCTTCACTCTTTAGCACTCTAGACATCTAGCAACTATGCTGGCAATCTGCAACCTCATGCCCGACCAATGATACAACTATCTCAGATCAGCATGCAAATTCTTAATTCCAAGATGAGCTACATAAGGTGCTCTGTGTGCCTCAAGCACAATAAACTCTCACAAGTCACCTGTAGAAGGTACATAGATGCGTCCCCTATGACATAGAAGTCCATCAGACTCTAAAGAATACTCTGCAAATCTCCCCTCAAGGGGTCCCTGAGAATGGATAAACTAACAAACCTCTACATATAATCCATCCTCTGGCAAGTGATGCAAAATGTGTTCCCTCAAATCTGTACTAGAATTCATAGATGAGAGCTCATGTCGCCTCCTACTCAAGGCATCTACAACTACATTCTCCTTCCCATTGATGTAATGAAAATCAAAATCATACTCACAAAAAATCTCCATCCATCTCCTCTACCTAGCATTAAGATTAGGCTGTGTAAAGATATATTGTAGGCTCTGGTGATCTGAATGAAGCTCAAATCGGTGTCCTAGAAGGAAGTGTCACCATCTCACTAAGGAATGAACCACCGCTGTGAGTTCTAGGTCATGAGTAGGGTAATTAAGCTCGCGAGTCTTTAGCTTCCTAGACTTGAAAGCTATAGGACGACCCTCCTACATAAGGACTGCTCCTAAACCATCCAATGAAGCATCAATACATACAACAAAATCCGCCAAAGGATCTGGCACTACTAAAATTGGTGCACTAGTGAGGGCTCCCGTGAGCTCCTAGAAAGCTCACTCACACTTCTCTATCCATTCATACTTCTTCCCTTTTCTCTGAACAGAGGTGATGGGATGAGCTACTCTAGAAAATCCTGCCACGAAGCGTCTATAATATCATGCTAAGCCCATAAAACTTATGACCTTAGTGACACTGGTGGGTGCTGGCCAATCCATAATGGCTCTAATCTTTGATGGGTCTGTAGAGATCCCATCACCAGATATAACATGACCAAGATAATGCACCTCGGGTCTAAAGAAGGCACACTTTGACAAGCTGCCATATAACTGATTCTCTCTCAAATGCTATAGAACCTATCTCAGATGCTCCTCATGCTCCTCCTTGTTGTGAGAATATATGAGAATATCATCAAGGAACACTACCACAAATTTATCAAAGAATGTATGAAATACTCTGTTCATGAGGCTCATGAACACCGCTGGAGCATTCATGAGGCCAAATGGTACTACTGTGAACTCATAGTGACCATACCTTGTGTGGAAGGCAGTCTTGTGGATATCACTTTCCACAATCTGTAACTGATGGTACCCTGACTTCAGATCTATCTTCGAGAACACTCGGGCACCCTGCAACTGATCAAACAAATCATTGATCCTGGGGAGTGGGTATCAGTTCTTAATTGTTACTTTATTCAACTGCTGATAATCAGTTCATAATCTAAGTGATCCATCCTTCTTCTTCACAAAAATTATTGGTGCACCCCAAGGTGATACGCTAGGTTGGATATGCCCTTTCTCCAAGAGCTCTTCTAACTAAATCTTTAACTCATTGAGCTCATATGTGGTCATCCTGTACGGTGCTCTAGATATTGGATCAGCTGCTGGTACAAGATCTATGTGAAAATCAACTTCCCTAGGTGGAGGCATACCAAGTAGCTCAGTAGGAAATACATCTACAAACTCCTGATGAATAGGATAATCCTCAAGCAAAGGCTCCCCCTCTAAATCCTCCTCTCTATCACTAATGGTGATGGTAAATAATTGACATCCCTTCCGCATGCACCGCCTAAGCTTCATAGCAGAAATCATGCGAAGGGATACAGGTCTTTGTACCCAAAATATCACCATAGAAGTACCGTGATCATCAACACACTCAACCCTCTTTTGACGACAGTCCATCTTGGCGCTATGGGCATATAGCCAATCCATGCCAAGGACTACATCATAAGAACCTAGAGGGGTAATGTGTAGATCAGTCATCATGATTAAGTCTCCAATCTGAATCTAACAACTGCAAACTAAGGAACTAACAGAAACCCTAGCTCCTGAAGCCAACTCAACCTCCCAACATGTTGGTGCTCAAAAATGCTGGACCATTTTGAGGCCAACTGATAGGCACAAACAAGTGCCTCTGCAATTCTGACTCGATTGAGCCAAGGCTAGTAGGCCTGAATCAAATATGCTTTCTAACTGCACAAATATGTGCACAACAGATGAAAATCCTTCCAAAGGGTCAACAATCCTTTTGAGGAAAATAAACCTAAAATCCTAATTGTTAAATAGTGCAATATCTAAACTAAAGCTTAAAAGTATTACTAAAACCTAATTGAATGCTTTGTAAAGAGAGATATCAAATAAAAAATGTAAACTATAGAAAGAACAAAATGACAATTACAAATGAAATGAGATCAGTGCCTGATGCCAAATTGGGAATAGAGTCGATTACATTCAATTATACGTATAGTCAGAGATAGTTTTAAGGTAACTCACTCCTGTAAAGAGAGACCATCATCCTACAGGCTTCTGTTGAATCACAAATTCAAAATAATTTATACAATTAGTCCTATCAATTTTAACCCAAATTAAGAGCCCGAAAGGAACAATGACAGGTCCATAGACCTTGCAATTGCTATTCAAATTGTACAAATTAACCATAAACAAATGAATCAAAGAAAGAACACAGTAGGATACCCTGGTTCATAGAGTAATATGAAAAACTAATTGAAAATAAAAAACTATATAACCTCAAAAAGCATAAACCACTTATCTGACATTTGCATTTGAAAATTTGGATATTAGGTTCAAATCTGTAATGTGGGAGAGTTTTCCCATTTTTGCCGTGACAAAAATAAATCTTTTTTGTTACAAATGTTTCACTATAAATATATTTATCAAAGGTTTCATGTGAAAAGACATGCCCTTTCAGAAGACCTAATCCTGGCAAGTAACCCTAAAAATACAATTAAACCATATAATGGTTTTAGGAAAAACATTTCCCGTATAACATATTTAATCTTGTTACATCCTGAGGTGTTTTGTCCATAATAATCCTTACGCTTAATTCCTGCATAAAAACACCCGACATTAGGTAATAACATTTAAAATTAAATAAATTATATTCTATAAT
>MU228220.1:1718237-1737551 GCA_018584345.1 Thuja plicata
CATTTTAATTATGTATCCAAAGGATAGAGTAGAATATTATTTTAATAAATGTTCAATACTTGATTTAATCTAATTATGTTATTAAATCTATTACTATCAACTAACTACCTATTAACTAGCTATAATCAAACCTATCTATCAACTTATCACCCTATCTAACTTCTAGCCTATCAAGCTATCACATCATCTCCCCATCCCCCAAGGCCCACTTGCCAAGTGGGTGGGGGGCGGGTGTGGAATACCAAACCCACTCAAAGCTGCAAATTTTTGGAGGGAGAAGAGCCTTAGCAAAGGAAATCACATGGACCAAGAGTGGTGGGACCACTGCCAAGCCTTCCATCCAATGCATAAATTTAAAGAGGAGTCAACTTATACATTTCTCATGAGGAAAGGTGGCATTAAAACCAAGGAGTGTGGGGGCATGCAAAAACATCCAAGGGTGATGTGGGGCCCATATTAAATCTCCCTATGTTAAACTATATTTAAACTCTTTGTCCTAGGGGTGCACATTTATCCCCATGTCAAACCCAATCTGCATCGAATGGGAAAGGGTCAAAACTTGGGTAAGTGATTTAATATCATGTCAGCCCCAAAATTTTGCATGGGGAAAGGTAAGTTAAGAGAAAAGTTTATTGTGGAGCCCACGAGGATGTGTGAAGGACATTAAGCCTTCTCAAATAAAAGACTATGCATTAGCATAAAAAGAGTAATCAAAAGGGGTGATTAGGAGGTAATAAAGGGGGTTTTAGAGAGGGAACCTTTTAGAGAATATTCTTTGTGTAAGGGGAGGGAATTAAATCCCTCCCCATATATTTTCCAGAGAGTTTTTTGCTCTAGATTCTGAAAAATGTCATGGTAATTTTGGTTATAGTTCTACACATTGATATCATTGATTTCTTTTTTTTTTTGTAGATACATACATGAATTTGATTTTTTTTTTTTTGCCATATATTATGCAACTAGAATTTTCTTATTAATATTAGGTGATTATTTTCATTAATATATTAATTTCTTTGACTTACTATAGTTAGTAAGCTAATCTCTTATTTTTAAGGATTGGAAATACAATTATTTTGAAGATGAGGTATTGATCTAATTGAGATAAAATTTCAAAATTTTAAACGAAACATGTAGTGTTCTTGACTTGAAAGTTTAAAGGCACATACATTAGAGATTTCAAGATTTAACCATTCATACGGTTTACATGCTATGAATATCATTACAAAAGGAATGAGAGCTTTTCACATTTTTCTTAACAAGATTACACAATGGACTTTGCAACACTTAACAACAATGATCCTCAACACAAGGAGTAATCATGCAACCTTAAAGTTTCTCTTTCACAACAATACCAAAATGAAGAAGCTCACCTACCAACCAAGGCCTCAAAGAGACCACCCCCGAGCTTGAAGAACCAAGACTAAACAAGGTAACACATTCCAATTTTCACAAATAACATATATGCACAACACAACAATTTACTCCCAACCAAGGTTTTCACAAATGAGTTTTCCAAACCCATTGAAGTAGGGTGAAGATGGGCTTTTTCAAGGAGGAGAATGCCATTACATTTTCAAATTTTTCATCAAGAGTTTTCTTCCATGTCTTTCCAAGGATAAATTGGCATTCCTTTCATATACACATTTGGTCATTTCTATACCAAAATAATATTTACCACATGGCTTCATGGAGCCCATACTCCATGAAATTATCCCTCTTCTCCAAGAGAAGAGACTCTCACTATAATGGAGAGCCCAACTAACCCCTTCACCCAAGGCCACTTTTTCCCTTCCCAAATGGTGAGTAATTCTTTAAAATCCCATGAATAATACTCCCAAATCTAAAAGAGCAAGAGATGAAACAAAATTCAAATGCATCCCCAACCCAACACATAACATCAATATTTATATACAACAACACTTTACAAGATTACATATATGAACACCATACAAGATTTACATATTCATTTAAAAAATAACATGCAAAGCTTAAATGAAAGAGCATTCCTCCATTGCAAGAATCCACCAACCTTGGTCTAAGAAAAATGGCAAGAATGTGGTTGAGAAGAAGCCCTTATCCTTTTTCCTTTTCTTCCTCCAACCCTAGTTGTCTCCAAAATTGGAGAGTGGGTGAACACCCACTAAGTTTCTCCAAATCCTCTAAAAAGACCCCTAGAAGTGCACTCAAGACTTAGCAATTAATAAGATATGCCCTCTAGTCCTTTTCCCTTACCTCTTGTCTCTCCTCTTAATTGTGAGTTTAGTAAGGAGTGTGGGACAAGTTAAATGCATGTGGCCATCATTATTTTTGCCACTTTTGAAAGGTAGCCATTTTGGAGAGCCATAATGGTGATCTAGGTTTACTTCATAGGTAAAAACTAGCCCTAACCCAAGGTACCCCCTTAGGGTTAACTATTTTTGGCCAAAAATACACTCTAGGGTCATTTTTGACCCTTCCAAAGTACCCCTAAAGTTCAAATCTGAGTTCCAACTTGATGTGATCCCTATAAGACATCTATATGCAAGTGGGATTAATATAACATCCTATAAGGTTTGGTGATTCTTTTCCAAGCCCTAATTTGACATGTCACCATCCACATGGACAACACAAGTGTCAAGTGACACCAAAATAAAATACACATCACATTCACAATGACATGTCCAAACAACAACATGAATTTTAAACTATTAACACACATTCAGATTAAATTTACAATAAAGATCACATTACAATGAGGTTTCAACCCCTTATTGGATTAAACCTTGGCTTACTCAATTCACATGTGTTTAGCCCTGATTCTCCAAATAATTCCATGGTTCTCTTTCCTGCACACTAAACTTGAGCATCAGTAGTCTAAGATAATAAAATCACATGCAATATATATTTTCAATTCATAATTAGCAACATTAATCAATAAGTAGAATTAAATTCCTAATTGCAATTTTCATACAGAAATGTTTAAAACATAATAATTTCATAATCATCATGACATAAAATCTATGAAATAGTCAAGTCTAATCATGATCCGATCTTCTCATCAATTCACTAATCTAAACATATATAATAAAAATCAACCACCTGTTCTAGGTCTAATCCATATCAAAATGTAACCCACATAATATAATCATCATCATAACATAATATCTCGAGTCTCTGTCAGGATAATCAAAAAGTGTATCAATGTATCAAAACATAAAATATCAAAGTGTGATCAAGCAGTAAAGCTATGATAGGTCGGGGTGAGGCCTCACAGAACTTAATAGCATGTTATTGGTTTTTTTTTAAATTGGGTTTCCACGTTAAATAATGGTGTCAACTTGTGTGAATGTTTATGTTGTGTTTTATTGTTAAGTTTCTGCAAGCTGATTACATTTGAACAGTAAAACTACATATGTATGTTGTTGTTTTATGCTATTGCTGTCGAGTAGATGTGAGTTGTTCAAAGTAGTATAAAGTTTAATTTGGTACATCTAGACCTGAGGATAACTAATTCACCCCCCTCTCAGTTATTCCAAATTCATTCTAACACTATAAGCCTAACCTTGGGAGAGTGAATAAGTTTCTTGACTTTAAAATGGATCAATTGGATAAAGGGATAAAAAGGGACTAGGTCCAATCCAACATGACAAAGATGGAGTGAGACCAAATGATAAGAGGTAAATTTTATAGAGCGAGTAAAGGGACCAAGTCGAGATTCTTTCTTCAATGACATAACCTATAAGACTCTCAAATTTGAATTCCTTTGGGCATAACTGAAGCATAGAAGGTAAAAGTTGCAAAGTCAAGGTTAAGAGGTTCAACATTAACATGGTGGAAATACCTCCAAGAAGAGAGGGAGAAGATGGGTAAGCATCCAATTTTGAATTGGAAGGCCATGTTAAACAAGGTAAAAGAGCAATACCTACCTAAGGATTATGAAATCTAGTTACACAAGAAGAGGCAGAGTTTGAAAAAAAAAAAATTGGATGTGGCTATGTATATTGAAGAATTCCAGAAGTTGTGCTTGAGGTCAAGAGTCCATGAGGATGAGACTATCAAGGTGGCTAGGTATCTTGGAGGCCTAAAATGGAATATACAAGAGAAAATTAGTTTATGGACTCCCACAACTGTCCATAAGTGTTTCTAACATGCATTGAAAGTGGAAGAGAAGAACAAAAATAAATTAGAATCAAACTTCAGAGGAAGAGGCAGAGGTAGAGAAGGAAGAGCACAAGGAGGTTATGGTGGAAGGGGATCAGATTCAAGGCAAAAAAGTGAGAACAAGCTCACTAAAAATCAGGAAGGAAACTCAAATAGAGGAGGTTTCAGCAGAGGTAGAGGCTCTAACACTAGTTGGAGAGGAAGGAACAGTAGAAATCAAGGAAGAGGAGCATCCTACTTTGCCACCATGAAGTGCTACCATTGCAATCAGCTAGGGCATCCTGCCTATAGGTGTCCTGAAAAAGGTTCTACTTCTCAAGGAGGTGGAAATAGATTTAACTATGTCCAAGAAGAATCAAGTTGTAGTAGCAAGCCATCTAAGGTACCATTAGAATCAGAGGAAGGTGAGAACCTCATGATAAAGAGGACCTTAGTCAGAGAGCCAAACAAAGTAGAACAAAGCCAAAGGAGAGCACTCTTTAGGGTGAAGTGAAAAATCACACGAAAGGTGTGTAGAGTCATTATTGATTCAGGCTCAACTGATAATAGCATTAGTGAAGAGGCATACACCAAGTAAAATTTGGAAAGGATTCCACATGAAAATCCATATAAGGTTACATGGCTCAACAAAGGACAGCATGTGTTTGTACGAGAACAAGCATGGGTAGAGTTCACCATTGGCAAGTATAAAGATAGAGTTCTATGTGACATTCTTCCCATGGATGCATGCCACCTTCTATTTGGAAGGCCATTGCAATTTGATAGGCAAGTCTTGCATGATGGAACCAAGAATGCCTACTCATTCAAGAAAGATGGAGTGACTTTCAAAATTTAGTCTCTGATAGAAGATGGAGAGATGAAGACATCAAGTCTAAATGTGCTCATGGTTGGTGAGAAGGAGTTCTTGAAGACTCTAGGAGAAGGAGAAGGAGTTGGATTTGATTTAGTATTGAATCCAAAAGATGAAGTTGCTATCAACAAATTAGAGATACCAAATAAGGTAAAAGAAATACTTGAAGAGTATAGAGATATTATGAATGATGGCCAGCCCACTCCCCTATCTCCTAAGAGACTTGTTAGCCACAAGATTGACTTCATACCAGGAGCTACCTTGCCCAACAAAGCTGCCTATAAGATGACCCACAAAATAAGGAAATAGCCAAGCAAATTAGAGAGTTATTAGACCAAGGCCTAATTAGAAAGAGCATAAGCCCATGTACAATCCCTAATATTTTAGCACCTAAGAAAGGAGGATCTTGGAGAATTTCTACTGATTCTAGAGCCATTAATAGAATCACCATTTGGTATAGGTTCCCAATACCCATAATTGAAGACCTAATGGATTATTTAGGGGAGGCAAAGTACTTCAGCAAGATTAGTCTTAAGAGTGGCTACCACCAAATCATGATAAATAAAGGAGATGAATGGAAGATAGCCTTCAAAACTATAGAAGGTTTGTATGAATGGATTGTAATGCCATTTGGTTTGTCTAATTCTCCCTCAACTTTTATGAGGCTTATGAATGAGGTATTGGTAGAATGCATTGGTAAATTTGTTGTTGTCTACCTAGATGACATTTTAGTTTTCAGTAGAACTAAGGAGGAGCATATTAGGCATTTGAAAATTGTTTTCAAGAAATTGCATGATGATAAGCTAATGATCAATTTGGAGAAGTGTGACTTCATGAAGTAGGAGCTCGTATATCTCAATTTTTTTATGTCATAGGGTAACCTCAAAAAGGACTAAGAAAAGGTGGATGTCATTCTAAGTTAGCCTACTCCCAAGGCTGCAATTGAGGTGTGAAGTTTCCATGGTTTAGCTTAGTATTACTGAAAGTTCATTAGAAATTTTAGTGGGATATCTGCACCCATGTTAGACACCATTAAAGGTGGGATGAAGACAAAGTTTCAATGGACACCGCAATCTGAGAAAGGCTTTGAGACTCTCAAGGAGCATATAGCAGAGTTGCCTACTCTAGTTCTTCCAAGTTTTGATAATTTTTTTTATTGTAGAATGTGATGCAAGTAATGTGGTCATTGGGGAAGTCATAAGCCAAGAAGGAAGACCAGTAGCTTCCCATCGTGAGAAGATAAATGATGCAAAGAAGAAGTACTCTTCTTATGACTTAGAGTTGTATGCTCTAGTCCAAGAACTCAAGAAGTGGAGGCACTACTTTCTTCCATAGGAGTTCATAGTATATATTGATAACCAAGATCTCAACTTCTTTAACTCTCAAGACAAACTTAGCAGCAAACACATGAAGCGGGTGGAGTATCTACAAGCTTACACTTTCAATATCAAGCATAAAAAGGAAGTACAGAATAATGTTGGTGATGCATTGAGAAGAAGGCTTCTCATAGTCCAAGAAGTTCAGCTACAAAGCATAGGTATTGATAGCTTCAAAGACCTATATGCTGAACATGAAGATTTTTCCCAAATTTAAAAGGTATGCAAATAGTTTAAAAACAACTTTCATGGCGATTTTTCTGAATATACTTTGCAGAATGATTTATTGTTTAAAGGAGGTCAACTTTGTGTTCCTAAAGGGTCTATGAGAGAGAATTTGATTCAAGAAAAACATAATGGAGCACTTAGTGGTCATTTTGGAGTCAGTAAGACTCAAGAGCTAGTCACTAGGTTCTATTTTTGGCCTAGAATGAATAGAGATGTTAGACAGTATGTTGAGAGTTGTGTAGTGTGTCAAAAAGAAAAGGGAACATCTTCCAATGTAGGTCTTTATCAGCCACTTCCAATCCCAACCAGACCATGGGAATGCATAAGAATGGATTTGGTAGTTCATTTTCCAAGAAAAAGGCAGGGATATGATAGTATTTTTGTTGTTATGGACAAATTTAGTCAAATGGCACATTTTATACCTTGTAAGATGATTCATGATGCTTTTAAAATTGCACAGTTGTTTTTCAATGGAGTGGTGAGGACCCATGGACTCCCACTTAGTATTGTGTCAGATAGAGACACCAAATTCATGAGTCATTTTTGGAAGACCTTATGGAAAAATTTGGGCACTAACTTGTCTTTTGGATCTGCCTATCATCCACAGACAGATGGCCAAGAAGAGGTGGTTAATAGAAGTCTTGGTAACTTGCTGAGATTCCTCACAAGTGAGTATGGCCAAGCATGGGACCAACTCATTGGACAAGCTGAATATGCATATAATGATAGAGTGAACAGATCAACTGGTTAGAGTCATTTTGAAATTGTTTATGGCTTTCACCCAAGAGGGATTTTTGAACTTGGAGAATTGAAGGAAGGAATGCATGCTAGTGGATATGCTGAGCACTTTTCTCATTCAATGAGAGAAATACATGAAAGTGTGAGAAAGAACTTGATTGAAAATGCTGAAAAGGTAAAACAAAAGGTGGATGCAACAAAGAAGGATGTTTAGTTTTAGATTGGAGACTTTGTGATGGTACACTTGAAAAAACATAGGCTAAAAAAGGTGTTCCTCGCAAGCTATAGACATTGGGTTGTCACTGGTTTTCAACATTGCAAATTTGGTAGCATACAAAGGACCAATTGAAGATACTAATCAGAACCTTCAAGAGGTAATACAAGAGGTAAAAGATCTTAAATTAAGCCCTACCCCATCTATGACATCTGAAAACATACTCGACTCAAGGGTCTACAAGAAGACTAGGAACAAAGACTACATGGAGTACCTTGTAAAATGGCATGAAAGAGAGGATTTTGATGCTACTTGGATCAGAAAAACATACTTCAAGAGGTTGGTCATTGATCCAAACATGCTCAATCCAAGGATGGATTAACCTTTCTTTTGTTTGGGGGAGTATGGTGCAGGAGCACACCTAGCTCAAACCATTAGCTCCTTATTTCCAGCATGTACTAACTCTAGCCAAGTCAGGAGAGTTTGTGTGGACCTTAGAAGGTTATTTTTTTCCCCTAAGATGGATATGACTAGGTCAATACATATCTAGATAGGTTACTAAGTTGGTATCTTTTAGTTGTGTGTGGGTATGAGGTAGGCTGTAAGCCTCTAGAAATCCAACCAAGGCATCGGGAACCTTGGATAAGCTGCTTGGTATCACTGGCACTCGACCAACAAAGCCATCTCAGCCATCACTAGAAACTCAGCCATCACTAACAACTCAGCCAACTTGACCAACACTGGCACCTCAACCCACACTGTCAGCCAGCTCGGCCAACACTAGCAGCTCAGCCAACACTGTCATCTAGCTTAGCCAACACTGAAAGCCAGCTCGTCCATCACTAGCAGCTCGACCAATACTATCAGCCAGCTTGGCCAACACAGGCAGCTCGATTTGCATTACTATTGCTCTGCAAATTCAATCGTAACGGCCCGTGAAAAGTGGATCTTGTCTTTTATGGATAGTATGGTCAGTTTTAATGGTTCCTAAAGAGATGCTTACAAATATGTGGGTAGTTAGGGTTGTTACCTATGAGAGGATGGTTATTAATAACATCCCAAGCCTTCATTTTAGTGATTTAAGAGAATAGATATTGAAGAACAGGAAAAGCTATAGGAAAGTTAGAGATTTGTAGATTATTGTACTATTTTGTTTTGTTTCCAGTAATGAGAAGTTGTAGACTATGTGTTTAGTGGATATCAAGTTTCTTTGTGGTTCCTTTTGAATGAAAGTAGATTATTTACTTTATTTTCTATTTTGTAAGCTGTTATTTCTTCACCCATTCTGGGTTGTAACCAATAATGGCCCCTCGAGGTTCTTGAATCCATGGTGAGAGTCATGCGTTGGGATGGAACTTGAGAGGAGCCCTTGTACATAGTTTCCTTTTTTTTTTTTGGTAGGAGTAGCAATATGTATAAATCTAGAGATATTACCCTAGGCGAGCATGGTAATAGTCCAACTAGGGAAGAGAATGAAAGCAATGTTTTGAAAACATTGATTGAGTGAGCAGAATGAATCTATGTGTGTAGGTTCAGTGAGGAGATGAATAGCATGCCAATGGGGACCGAGTCTTGAAGGGGAGGTAAAGATGATAGTGACTTACCTCAGTTTAGGGTTGTGAATACCCTAAGAGATCTAGGAGAAAGATCTCAAAGCATAGCCAAGTTGGTTCTGTAACATCAAAAAGACTTCTGTCCACGTCTTCATAATTTCTATTAGATTTTTCTATTTTAAAACATAGTCGTTGATCTTACTACCTTTCTTTCTGATCCAACGGTTCTGAGAAAGTCTTTCATAATGTTCATCTACCAGGACATGTGGCAGCCTATCACATTCCCTCAAAGGATAACTAGTGAGCAGTTGCATCTTAAGGCTTTGTGTCCACCATTCGATCTTCCTTAACTTACCCATAGGATATCTTTCTTTACACTGCAGATGGGCCCCAGCATCTACGACATGCATCACCATGATGCAATGCCTTGAAGTTTAACCATTGAGAAACTTTTCTTTGAGGCTTTACGCTAGTCATTAGATCTTCAAGATCTATTCTACTTTTACTTCTTTCAATAATCTGTGGCTTTAAATATGGGAGAGACATGTGTCATCATGACACAATGCCTTGAAGCTTAGAAATTGATCAACTTTCTTTCATGGAAAAGCACCCACCGTTGGATCATCCTTAACTTACCTGGTCTTTAACTAACCACCTTTTGATTGAACATAGTCTGTAGCTTGCATAATGGGACACGTGGAAGCGTGTCATGTTCCCTCATTGATTAATTGCCCTTCATCTTGTATTCAAGGCAATACGCCCATCGTTAGATCAGATCCAAGATGTCGTGCTTTAACTAGTGCTTGACTTTTCAACTTTAACCCACCGATTTCCATTCTGCCATGTTGCCTTGATGTTTATTATCCTTGCATCTTATCCTTAAGGCTCTACATCCACCATTGGATTTAATCTAAGATGCTACCTTTTAATTAAATGTTATGTTTAGCTTGACCCCACCCGCACACGTGGAAGCTCCGCGCAATGCCTTGAACCTTAAAGCATGATCAAATTTCTTTTAAGGCTTTGTGCGCACTGTTAAATTCAATCTGATCAACTTAAGCTGGCCTGGTTCTGAAGTTACTCAAATAGTTCATCTAACCCTGTCTCAACTTCGGTACATGTAAATTAGAGGCCTTTGGAACCCTTCCAAAGTTACGGTGACGGTCTTCTTAACATTTCCAATATCATATAACATTAGGAAGTCCAGCACAAAGCCTTTCGTAACCTCTGAACTGTTTAATCTTGTAATTGATTAGCCTTTCCAAAGTTACGCCAATCCGCCAAATGCTTCATCACAACTTTGTAACTGCAAACACTATTAGAAAACAAACACTTGTGAAGCTCCGTAACCACTTGATCATTTGATTCGTACTAAGCATTTACTTAATTGATAATTCCTTAATTCCTTGAAGAAAAATCATTTACTTAATTTAATAATTCCTAAATTCCTAATTTCCTAAAAGCAAATATTAATATAATTATTAAAAATATGACATATACATTATTAGTATTACATTCTATTTTAAACAAATTGCAAGTGCAACTGCAATCTTGAGCTCTTTACAAAATCACACAGGCATAGAAAATTACAAAATATCTTTGTATTAACTTCCTTCAAAATTTGTAATTTATACATCAATGATCATAGTACCAGAGACTTCTAAGTTCTATCACAAAATTACAAAATATCATTGTATTAACTTCCTTGAAATTTATACATCAAATCCAATGATCAATGATAATGATCATAGTACGAAACAATTCTATCAGAAAATTATAAGATATTAAGCTTAGAAATAGTTATAAGAGTGACATGCGACAGTTGGCAGCCCGGATTCTTTAGAATCAGTCTTGGTTTGCACCAAAGGTGTATCCACAACAAGTGAACCGCAAAGATAAGATAACGTGTTTGAATTAACTGACCTCCCTTTATTGGATCTTCATCTAATACCATAACTATCTCAACTACTTCCATCATCCATGTCAATGTGACAAGGCTTGAATCTCTCCAATGTTTTTCCACATCACAATTTCCCTCTTTGATGGCCAAGTTATCGCTCTGACTGTATCCAAGTATTCAAAGAATTTGTTCCACTTGGCATCCGTTATGGCTAGAGATTCAACAACAAACTTATTCATGTCAATCTCATGCTTGTACAATTCATCCACAACTTTAAAAAAAGTTGAAATATCAGAATCACCAACAAAATAAGAAGCCACCTTGCTAGCATCCAAAATTTGGTTGAAAGAATCAACCCACTCCTCCCATTCCTTCAATTATTCCTATGTGTCCACAATAGTAGGGATATATCCTTCAGACTCTTCAGCAAAAAACTTTAGCTTTGCCTGAATTTTTTTTGACTTGCCACTGAAAAATGCATACAAATCCTTTACTAATACCACTATTTCCTTAACATCAATTATTTTTTCAGGTAACTCCATTTTTTTACCCATTATAACCTCTCAAAGAATTTCAAGTGTGAGCCCCAATTATTAAATAATGGGGTTAGTATAGACAATGCATTAGAACATTGATATTCTGCCCCCTGCAAAGAAATGAATGTGCTATGAATTATTTGAGACTTCCCTTTTAAAACATTTACTCTGTGCAATAGCACCTTCTTCAACGTCTGCTTTTTAGCAAGTCCAATATCAACAAGCTGATCAACATCCATTTTTATGTCCTCTATTGCAATTTCTAGAGTTAGGCCCCCCTAATACTCAGTTTGGACCCCAACATCATAGCCCTCTGTAACTGCTATGGACTAAATTTTTAGACTATTTATTTCAGCTTTTAGCTCCTTTAGAGTTGTATCCAGGAAAAAATTATTCTTCAGTTCCTCTTCAAACTTTTTCCTGACATAATCTCTGAATGTCCTTGCTAGCCTATTCTCTAAGTCCTCAACCACTGCCTTATTCATGGAGGATGCATGATGTAGGAGATTCTCTATCTCTGATCATGTGGTCTACTGCAACCTCCATATTAATTGGCTACCCTGTGTTGTGTCTTGGATGTCAACCAATCTGGGCTTATTAGATTTTGGGGCCACACACCATACTGCTAGTGTCTTACTGTCCATATTGAATCAAGAACCCCTCTATAGTCCATCAGGGCCAAACGCTTCATAATCTACAACATTATCTTGCCTCTTGATTTGGTCAATTAAGAATGAGGACTCCAAGTCCCATCCAGGGATCAACAACATACCACTTCTCTTCACAAGATCTCTTGCCTCCTCCACAGTTAATGTTTCAATATTGGGATCATAGGCCTGTAATTTTTCAATCATTTCAACAGTCTTTTCCTGTGATTCCCCTGGTTTCAAAGACAATGTTAATTCATTCTTCTTAACTCTAAAGAGAAAACTTTTAAATTCATCAGACTTGATGAATTCATCATCATCTATAAGCTCTTTAGCTTGGATGACCCTATCATCCAATCTAGCTGCAGCCAATTATAACTCATCTAGGGCCTTTTCTCCCTCTTTTACCTATGATGTCAAAAACTTTTGTCTTAAGTTAGAAAAGTATTTCCAATTACCTGGCAGGATTTGTAGTGCCTTTTGCCTTGTCTTTTGTGGTACATTCATCAAATTTTGTTTCTTTGATGGGCCCCGCTCAGGTGTGGATGGCTCATCTTGTTCTATTTATACCATAAACACCACATTAGTTTCAACTTCCTTGAGGTTTATTCTATCCTCCTTCTCCTCAGGGATGTCTGGCAATTTAGACATAATATTTTCATAATTCTCTATACATATGTCAATTATTGGCATGTATTTGAGATCAGGAAAGAAACCGCGGAAGGTAGGGTCTTCCTTTTTCAATTCTTCCTCTACCCTTATAAAATTGTGCCATTTAAGGGTTCTCTCTGTTAGGATTGCTAAACTGCAATCTTCCCAAGAACACCTGCATGCATAGCCATTACATAAACAGAAGCAAAAGACAGAAGATAGAAGGATCTATGGAGGCCAAAAAGCCAGAGACATCGTGTGCTCAAGAAAACAATATATTGATAATATGTTTCTATGATTTACAAACTGATGTAAAAAATCTGTGTAAAGAAAACTAAGCAGTGATTCCTTATAAAAGATACCGAAGCCCTAAAAAGGAAACTCTCAGAAAATAGAAATTTGCCTAAGTCTAACTTAAGCTAAGAGTAGATAACTAATAATTAACTGATTTAATTATTAGCAACACTCGACTACTCTAACACTCTCCTCACAAATATCTTCACTGAGCACATTTTTAATAACATCCTCATCTTTTATAGGCTGATTTTGAGCCAAATTGTGATTCCTCATTTCTCTCAATGCTCCTCTAATGAAGTCTTCAGGGTCATACATCCTTTCTTTAGCATAGGGAAATCTAAATTGTCTCAAGAATTCATGGATTTGGTCCACAACATCTTTACCTATAGAGAAATCCCCTATTCGGAACCTCCTTACCAGAAAGGTTCCCTTATGTCTTTTAGAGCCTAAGTGTTCTCTATCCATCATGATAAGTTGCCACAAGAATTCTACTATTGCCAATCTTTATGGGACATCTTTTGGTAGTAAGTGTGGAGGTTAAGGGCAAGCATACACTCTTATAACAAAAAAATTCTTAAAAAAAAACATATCACCCGAATTGTGGTTAATTTCATTGTCAATTTTTAATGCTAGGGGTCTAAGAAATTTTCTAACTAGTAAAGGAAATCTATTCCTCACAATACCTAACATGTTCATTATTGGATCCACAAAATCACTATAGAAAGAAAAGAAATTAGAGAAATGGTGACTTCTATCCCATAACCTATTCCAGAGCTGAAGCGAAATAGTTCCACCTGCATTCTCAGTCTCATTGATGAACTCTAGGTTAATGTAGCCAATATTGCAATAGAGGATCAGGTGCATCAGCATAGATTAGTGATTGAACTTGAAGCTTTTCAAATCAATCTTTGCCATCATTAACTCGGTGTGCATTACATTGATTATGTGCCCCACATAATCAAACTCCTTGTTGGTGTACAAGTCCTGAACATCTGTAGCCATGACATAAATATCAGGAGTCACTGTCAAACCTCCATCTATTCCAATATCTTTCATTAGACCATAGATAGTATTCTGGAAATAGGGAAAAAAAAGTTCAATATCAAATCAATCTGCAACCTTCTTCGGAAACAACCCTGCCTCTTTAATTTGTCTAGGAATATGCTTCCTCATAACCTTTCCAGTGTAGTAAATTTTATATCTATGAAATAGGGCCTCCTCTTCTCCTAGGTCAATATCCACGCTCATAGCTCTCTGAAGGTCAAAATCTTGAATAAAAGTTACTTTGTCTAACATACAGAGTATAGACTTGTCCTTCCTGTGGAAAGCTTGTGTCACTGGATTGTATGCTTCAATTAGCGATTTCATGAGGTCTATATCCAAAAATACCTCAGGTACTATCAACTTTCCTAAGTTTCTATCCCATGGGTTTGAAACAAGAGGGCCTCTCAATCTATTGTTATAGAAATATAGGAAGAGCTCATATCCAGTTGTATTTGGGCAGACAGGATCCCTACAAAACACATAAGGGTCCCTCCATTCATAAGCGTTAGCTGATTACAAATTTGAGAATCTAGACAATTGTTTCATCCTTTCTTCAGCGTATATGTTTGGCCTCTTTGTTCTTGAAGGAAAACTCTTTGCTAGGTCTACAACAACATCAAGAGATCCTTGTTCTGCCATTCTTTATGTATACTCAACTCTAAGCAGTAAGCTCCTTTTCTACACTTAAAGGTTTCAACTCTTTGTTTCTCTTTGACTCTGAAAATTAAGGATGCTCTGTGAAGTGTGAATTGTATTTAATAACTAACAAGTAACTCACAAGTTCACAACTAGCCACCAGGACACCTACTCTATTAAAAATTAAAATATCATCAAGCGCACATGCATAAAATTAGTAATTACCTTTTTCAGAAAAGTGTCACTATCAACTATCACTTCCAACATATATTTGGGGGCGATTCGAGAGAAAATAATTGGTGTGTTGCCGAAGTTATGCTAACGGTACATCTAAGGTTAACCCTAGGTCACAAATGGCCAAGAAACCCTAACAAAGCTTTGTAAACATTCCATTCTTCAACACTTTCCACATGTCATGCAATTCTCACTTTTCAACACCTTACGAAGTTACGCACGAAGTTAGTCGGGACTTCGGAACCCCTAACCATCATAAAAATTAAACCAAACTTAGAAGTTACAAAAAAGTCAGCCGTAACTTTGTAACCCCTCACCATCATAAAAAATTAACTGTTAGGAAGTTACGAAACTGCCAGGCTTAACTTCGAAACCCATCACCATCATGATTTAGCATTCTAAATCAGTTAATAGGTATTTATAATTTTATATAGAAATACCTTTTCAGAAAAGTGTCACTGTCATCTCAGAACTGTCACTTCCAGCATAGATTTGGCCAAAGTTACGCTAACTATACATCTAACCCTAGGTTCTTATTCCAACTTACTCTCACTTTTCAACAACTTACAAAGTTACGCACGAAGTTAGTTGGGATTTCAGAACCCCTAACCACCATAAAAATTTAACCATTTAGAAGTTACGAAATAGCCAGGCGTAACTTCAAAATCCATCACCATAAAAAAAAAACTTAACCATTGAGAAGTTATGAAACAGCCAAGCGTAACTTTGGAACCCATCACCATAATAATAAATTAACCGTTGAAAAGTTACAAAATAGCCAGGCAAAACTTCAGAGCTTGGAGTGAGCTCCAAATTTCAATGTGCCATGTGGGATTTAGATTTCAGAAGTGTCAGATTTCTCATTTAGTCAGTGAAGTGAATCGTGGATTCATGATTTAGCATTCTGAATTAGTTAATACATATAGGTATTATAATTTTATATAGAATCACAGTTCACAGTCACACTCACAGATACTTCAAAGTTCAAGTTAACTAATAATTACAATTTACACATTTTTCAATTTATAAAACTATTGTTCAATTTCATGAATCACGATTCATGTAACATGTTACTATATTGACTATTTAGTATTGAAATTTGAAGTATTAGAAAATAATGCGTAAAACTAAAAACACTAACCTGTAACACTATTTGAAAAAGAGTCTTCTAGTGCTAGTTCTCATATGTATACGCTTACAGTATTACTATTAAATTCAAAAACTGGTATTAGGAATTTAGGTATACATAATTCTGGTAACTGAATCACTGATTGAGATTCACTGAGTAGTGAGTGACTAAAGTTCTGAACGATTGTGGTTTCCCCAGAAGGAGAAGCGACAAGCTTCCAACCGTTTCCAAAAGTTAAAACCGAAATGAAAAGTACATTCAAATTTTGTATTTACAAATTACAACTACAAGTCTACAAGTAACAAAATTTTGCCTAAGATCCATTGAAGTTTTGAACTTTCAGAGGAAATTACAAAAGCCTAGTCCGACTGTCCAACAATCGACTCCAACATATTCTAATACTAATAGACTAAAATTAATTTGTTAATATGTTATAGTATAAAGTATAAACTATAATATAATAATACTATCCACAAAGAAAAAAAGATCAGTCGATGCCCAAACCAGCAAATAACCGGATCATCTCCTCCTGGAACCCCTCTTGGTCGAAGCCATGATCGTCAAAAATGGCGTGCATCTCCGCCTTGTCATGTTCTACATCGTGTTGGAACATGTTGCTTTGGTATCTGACGTAACTGGTAGCATGATCCCATGCTGTAGATATAAGATGGCTGAGAACATCCTGCTGAATCTCCTCCTCCATATCCAAATTTGGTTGGATAACAGGTTCTGGGATATCATTCGATGATCCCTCAGCTACTGGAAGACCCATTATGAATTTCTGTCTTCCAAGATTCCAAATTTAGAAATTTAGAAAGTGCCCTGTGTTCTGCAATTTCGGTACCAAGGAGTATATAAAGAAAATAATCACCAACATGTCAGGCGCAATAAATTTTGAAGGAATGGTTCACGTAAGGTGGAATGTTTAACGAATATCAATAAACAAAAATTGCAAACATTTGTATATGCCTTTGTACCCTGCGTAACTTGGCTCCGAAGTCGAAAACACAAATAATGAATGTTGATGAATCACAACTCATATCCTATAAAATTATCCTTTTTAATGTCTAATCAAAATCTTGGCCTGGATTATGCAACTACTCAAGTTACGCAGACTACCAGCGTGTGCTTGGAACCACCATATCCTAGCTGCGATTATAAATTTTGAACTGACAACTTGGCAGCTGCATTAAATTGTGAGGGAATGTTTCACGTAAGGTGACTTGACACTGAAAAGAAAAATAATGAATGTTTACGAATCACAGCTCATATCTCATACAAATTATTCTTTTTAATGTCTAATCGAAATCTTGGCTTCAGTAAGTCTCATTAATAATTAATTGCAATTTGTAGTTTGAAGTTCAACCTTTAAATGCTAAACCTTTAACTCTTTAATCTGTGGTCACCTTCATGTTAGTCAAACCCACGTCACCACAGGGACACGTGTCACCACAAGGACATGCGTCATTCGGACTTAATGACTTGTTTGATAGATTTTGATCATCTTGAGACTAAGTCAACAAGTGGGTCGTCTGATCAAACAGAATCTGTATGCCTTTTACCTTAAACAAGGCCGTTGCGTATCTTCATAACCTTTAGCCATCGACCGTCCTTTTAGCCTGTCGAAGCTACGCAAACTGTCCTCACACAATGGTCATCACTATCAGTAAATGACACTTAGCACCCAACTTGACACATAGTCCCATCGCTATGTTTTGAATATTCGCCAATATATTTTTCATACTATAAATGTTGTTTTTTATTCGCCAATATATATTTTTTATACTATAAATGTTATTTTTTATTCAACAATATATATTTTTTATACAATAAATACTATTTTTTTATTCGCCCATATATATTTTTGATACTATAAATATTGTTTTTTATTCACCAATATACATATTTTTATACTATAAATATTATTTTTTATTCACTAATATATATTTTTTATACTATAAATATTGTTTTTTATTCGCCAATATATATATTTTATACTATAAATACTTTTTTTTATTCACCAATATATATTTTGGTAGTTTTGAAAATAAATCACAATTCTCCAAATGAGATTATTTTTTTTCTTTGAAAAGAAAATTTTTTTGCCAATAAAATTAATAATTTCCTCTCTAGTTTTCTAAATTTCGCTAGTTTTTTACGATAATGTCAATTTACGTAAAGAGCTTGAGTCATAAGGCATGTGGAAAATAATTTTGTGAGAAAGTATAATATAATCTATAGAAGGTGAAATTCTTGCCACCAGCAAATCCAGTTTTCTGAAGCGAGTTTAAGCGCCTTAATAGCACAGCTATTTTGAGAATAGGCAATGCTTGTAATCTAAATAGTAGTGTTGATGCTTGTTTTAACACACCAACATATGGAATGATTTATTCCTCTTTAAAATTGAAAAATCACCCAACTTTCATGAGTCTCTACAGGTGTGCATAGTTTAGCCCAAGGTTTTTTTTACCTATTTCCATTCAAGGGGCTCATGGTGTTTGAAAAATGTGTTTATAGTTATTGGGTTCAAATGTTCTTCAATTTTCTTTATCTCTAAGTATTTGTTTTTCAATACGTGCATTTTGATTAAATCTACGAATGATTTATGATTTAATCTCATGTATGGAAACAAAATATAATCTATGCTAAACTGTCTATAAAAAAAATTATTGTTATAAAAAGACAAAACAGATGAACACAAAAAGGAACAAGAGAAAAAAATGAGAGAGAGAGAGAGAGAGTTGGTTATATCTGATTGTTGTTTTTGTTTCCAAGTTTAACTTTTGGTTCCAATTTTGTTATGCTTTCTAGGTTTTTCTATCCAGGTTAATCTTCTATGTAGTTAGCTATTTATTTTATGTGTGTATTTCCTAGAGTCCTTTGTTTCAATAAATGTCTTCCTATAAATAGGATATCTAGTATAAAATGGTAAGATAATATTATTCGGGATAAGGTGCAATAGAAGGTGGCTACCTGGGCATAGTAGTTTGACAACTGTAGAAGATTGGGACCAATGTTTGCTGGAAGATGGCTGGAATTTGAAAACAGGAAGATGTATTTTTTGTACGGCCAAATTCTCATTTTGGTCCAAAATGAGAATTTGGCAAATTCCACCTTTTTTTTGGAATTTGCCAAATTCTC
>MU228220.1:1789785-1807544 GCA_018584345.1 Thuja plicata
ATGATTTGTATGGTTAAATCTTGTATATGATTATGCTTGATCATTTACAAGGTATTTTATAAAGTTGGTTCAATAGAGATACATGACAAATCAGTGTCCACATCAACAAATACTGTGTTAACAGCCATCATTAAAGGTAAAACCTTCCTGAGTAGTTGTGGAACTCAAAAACGAAGAAGGACCTTATCTAGTCCTTAGAAATTAGGCTTTTCTTGTCTCTGAATCAGAAGTAAAGGTACAAGGTTCACATAGACATTTCAAGCATTGTGATTCATACAAGAAAAATCCCTAACACATCATACCATTTGTTGTCCACTGCAATTTGAGTTTGGATAGTTCCCATTCTGTTATTCATAACTTTTTTACCAGAATGTAATTTTTAAATTTCTGTGGTGACCATGCGAAAAAATCTCATTGTTAAAATATATCCAAATTGTGGCCTAATCGAACAGTGGAATTGAGAGATATGACCCCCGTACAAAGACCCATTTTTACTATTGTAGAATCAGCATAATATGCACACACATTCATCTAGGGCATCAAATTACTCTCAAATACAAAAAAATTTGATCTCAAACCAAATTAATATGAAATTAAATCTATCATAATACTAAAATCTAGAGAACCATGAATCCTCAAAGGCTATAAACAAAGATATGAATAAATCATTCATACTAACCCTGTCCATGAGGGTTTTATGACAGTTTTGAATAAAATCCTTATAACTTTCTCATTTCTTGATGAAATAAAACCAAACCAAAACCAAAAGAAGGAAGATTAATTTTAATATATACCATGTTAATAATACAATGTTTCCAGGCTGTACAGGTCCATATAAGGCCTGGAAACAACTCAAAAATAGTTAAAACCAATCAAAATGATAACTTTGAATGTGCAATCTTACACGAAATGGTTTTTCCTGCTCCTTCCTATCCAATGTTGTTTGGTTTGTAGATACAATGATATTTAAATCATTTTGATTTTTAAAACCTCCAAAAATACCCTTACAACTGATGGGAACCACTTTTCCACAATTTCTTGCATTTTTGCAACTTTTCTTGCTTGACAACTTTTGTTGTCAAGTTGACAAGTATTGCAACTTTTAACACATGACCTTGAAAATTGTAGAAATATTACAAACATATCAAAATAGACTATTAATGAAGTTTTAGACTATCTCAACCCTTCCATTGGTGTTTTTACATCATTTGACCTATTTGACAATTCTAGGTCCTTAATGGACAACAATGAGAACTTTTCAAATGGCTTGTATAGCCTTTACATATTTGTTCCTTATGACTTAAAAAATGTATTAAAAAATAAAACATGACTCAAATGGATCTTTTCTTGGTCTTAAACCTCCTGCAATATCCTTGTTCTTGGTCCTTGAACCACCTCACAATAGGTGTGGAATAATCATGCTCAAGGCCTTTCTTAGGAATGGTTTATTCAATCTAAGGACTACTTCTCCCATTATGAGGTGCATTTAACTTATCAACCCAGGGATGTATACTTGAAATGGTCGGCACGATATGTGCACTAGGTTCCTTAAGGAGTCATTCTACTTATGTTGTAGGAAGGTAAAAATGCATAAAAGAAACCTACACTAGTGCTACAGGAAAAAAATACATTTATCTCCTTACTGAAATGAATGCTAGAAATTGCAAAATCCACTTAAACCTATACTTTCATCCTAGAACATCCATTATAACTATTCTTGCAGATGCTGCAGAAACATTCACAAGGTACGATGCTGCAGGAAGAAATTGTAATTTCTATCTAAAATACTGGAAATGTTGGAAATGTTGGAAGGTAATATATTCTATTCTAACCTATTCCACCTCCCAAGTGGGCCCCCTTGGTCAGTTTCTGCTAATCTATTAACATCGAACGTAAACCAAGAATTACTTCATTGTATTTCAAAAACTCATTACATAAAAACAATTCATGAAACTTGAAATAGATTGTTGTAAGATACAACAGTTTTCTTCCAAAAACTTCTTTCTCTAACTTTCCTATCTAAATTTAAACTATCGATCCAATCCCTATTTATAGAGGATCAAACACTTATTAAAAAATAGAAAAGAAACTATCTTGCTAAAAACATGCCAGAGAAGAGGATGGAAATGCAACAGCCCGCGATGTGGGTAATAAAGCTCGGGTGACTAGTTCAACATAATAAAGTGCAGAGGGAATATAGCAACACTACATCCCTACATCTTGGAATAATGGCTCCTGCATTGTAGCAGTCATGTTTCCTAGTGCTGTGATGATCACTCCACCATAGCTATTCCTCAACAGTCTTCCTTGAATGTTGTCAACCACTCTCCAGCCGCTTTCTCTTCTGTCAAGTTAGTTACGATGTGGGAATATTCATGCAACAAGCTTAATCAAATTAAATCCAGATATTAGAACATATATTATGATGGTTTTATGAAATACTATACTATATGTATAATATTAGCAAAATATGTCAAAAACATCTACCCATGGTTTATCAGTTCTATCTGGACTTTATCACAAGTTTTGATTGGCTAGGCTCTCAAATGTTTTGTCAAAAACTAGAACAAAGTATTTAAAATTATACAAAATAAAGGCAATAATTTGGCCTTATCATCTGCCCCTTGGTTAATCAAATGCTTGTCCTCAAGCATTGCATCTTCTGGAAACTGACCTAAAGTCACCAACTTTAGTTCTTCCTTGCCTCTGGCTCTTGAAGGAGTAGTAGAATCCTCTTATTCTTTCCCAAACTTCCCTTCTGTGATCCTCCTGTAGCCTATCAAGTTTGGCAGTGTTGATGTCATACAAGGGCCAAAGGAGCATGGGCGGCTGCATTGTGAGTGGACACCAGAGCTCCTGCTTGATTTGCCTACCAAGCCCTATGTATTTTGGTGCTCGGTGTATAGCTACTTCAAGGTTAATGGGGCTGTGTGGTTATGACCTTTTGAATGCCTCTGATAATCTTCCCCATCTACTTCTGGCACGGGTTAAGGCTCTTTGGAAGACAAAATAAGACATGTCATATTTTGTACACATCTGCTTCAAGTTTAAAATTTTTATCTTTGATTTCCTTTTTAATATTCCCATATGTCAGTTTGAACCAATCCTGAGGGAATACTTCTGGTTGACTGCTCTCTGCTCTTAATGGTAGGGGTTCCATTTTCTCAAGTTCTCTATAATTCTCCAATTGTCTATCATAGTTAGCCTCGTTGTGCATCCAAGACATCAGGGCCCTTAGGTGTATATCCCCTATGTAAGGTAGGGGGTTCCATTCAGTCTCTATAGGGATGATGAAATTATGCACATACAACTCACAGAGTAGGTTTTGTTGCCAAGATGGAAGTGTTTGGTATAAACCATAGAATTCTTGGGCTGATTTGAACTTTGTGTTTACATCTTTGAGGGTCATCATCAACTGAAATAGGATAAATTTTTTGTTTAGACAGATGGTATAGACCCTAGGTGGAGGTCTACAAGCAATTATCTGGTCAGTCAACTTAAGAGCATGTTCCATTCTCTATTTCTGTCTTGCCAACTGATCTTTTAATTCTGTAATTTCGTCTCCTTGTTCTGCTATTACTTTCTGCAATTTCTTTTTCTCTTCTCCCCATAGAGTGATTGTTAGCACATGCTTATTATATAACTAGAAGAGAAGCATTTGTAGATTATTCAGACCACTATTTTCATCTTGGTTATTCTTCTTCCTTTGTTCCCTCCATAAGTGCTCTAAGAATTTTATTAACCAAGTTTGCTTATAGGAAACTAAAGCATTTCTTGTGCAAGCTAGCTGGTGAGTTATAGGGGTTTCTTTCTCATGGGTTGGAACATCCTGATGACTAACTCCTAGGTCATTTTAACATACATTTGGCTCAGCTTCACACTCCTCATCTAGATTTTGAAAAATGTCTAGAATCTCAGACTGGCTGGGAGAATCATCCAGAATAATATGGATAGGAGTTTCCTCCTCAAATTGTTTGGGTGAAGTGGTCTGACTTTTGGTGGGTGCTTTAGGAGTCTTCCCTCTCATCCTAGAACTTCTTCTTATAGGGATTTCCTCAACCTCTATGGCCTTTTTCTTACTAACCCTTTTTGTTTTCTTTGTTGTAGGAATAATGGTTGCAGGAGTAGTGGCTGCAGAAGTAGTTGCTGCAGGAACTGACTTCATTTTCTTCTTTCTTGAGACTTGAGGGTTTCATGGCTCAGCTGCAGGAACCAAAGTTTCTCCTACTAACTTCCATTTTCCTTTTGTTTGGGTGGAAATAGGTATATTTCTCATGTGAGTGGTTAAAGGCACATTTTCTTGTAAATTTTTAGTTTCTGCCCCTTGGGTACTTTGCTCGGCAATTGGGTTAGGAGAAACTACATTATCTTGGCTAATTTGCACATTAGGGGCAATTTGAGGCTGCAAGGTTTTATGATGGACAAACTCTACCCATGCCATAGGGGAGGCATCCCTAAGAGATCTTTATATGAGTAATTTAATTAGGGCATGGTGAGTAACAAAGTTGTCTTTCCCTTTCTGGGTTTCTTCGGCACTAAAGCACAACATATTAAACAAAAAATTGGGTGCATTCATTGGAATATTATGTCATACATAACTATGCAGCTTAAAATGATGTGCATGCAAATTAGAGAATAATCATTCATAGGTGAAATACCTAATAATGTGCGTGGACAACTCCTAATATGGTGGAGGAATGGACATCCTTTTGCATCCCTATTTAGTGATCTCTAATGGAGGGTCTCCTAGTAGGGTGAACTGAGCCCTGGCTGACCTAGCATCATGCGCATTGGGGTAGTGTTCCCCTGCTACTGGAAAACTAGTTACTTCCACTATTCACTCCTCTATTGCAACAATTTTCAACCCCCATACCTTTGCTTGGCCTTCATCAAATGTGTTTGCAAATTCTGCTACTACTTCCTCGTCAAACTCCATCAATTTTAAGAAATATCCTAGCCATCCGCAGGCATTAAATCTTCTTACTGCCTCAACATCAGAAAGAAAAATACCATGAACCACTGGTTCATGCCAATGCAATTGGCCCCCCATTTGTTCTTACCAAATTCAACCTCTACTTTGTTCTTGATAATTACCTTCTTCTCTTTTGAATTTTAGGCTACCTCTTGTAAAACCATAGACCCTCTTTCACATTCTTCTGGTATTCTTGATATGAATAATAATAATGTACTTTAATAGAATGAATCATAGATATTCATGCGAGAGTGAGAGCTATGTCATGGTTTTAATACTGGGTCACATCTAGTTTGACAGTTAGGGGTTTATTCAGAATAAAGGTACGCCACTTGACACTTGTGTGATGCAGCAGCTAGATTTTAATTAAGACAATGCTGAAGTATAGATTTGTGGATCTTAATGAGTAAATAGAAATGACATTTTAAGAATTGGCACACTTCCCTACCCCCTATGAAATATTGACAAGTTTTCTCACTTGTCAGACTTGACAGAAGGTACAGAACTGGATTAAGGTGGCAATGATACATTTATTGCAATATTCAATATAACCAATGAAATATATGTGCTAAAAATGGAAATAAATTTGAAAATCTCATACCTATTAATTGATCATCGCATGTGCCAGGAAAGATTGGTGAGAGTGGAATGACGACATCGGCGGTCGGCATGCGTCAGCACACAATCTCTTTATTGAAAGCATAGAAATATGATGACGTGGAAGGTGGGTGGATGGAAGATTAAGAAATGAAATGGGTTGAAAAAGAAGAATGTAGAAAGTGAATGGAGAATTTGAAATTTATGTAAACATAAATTTTTTATTATGGTCATGCTTCAAAGGAATTCTTATTGAAGAGTTGCAGGAAGAAGGTTGACACCCTCTGCTGTAGGAAGTGTTACTTGTTGATCCTTTAAAACTGGCTGGTTGAATTGCTACAGGAAGCCTTCTTTCATCTGTGGCTGGTGATACAATTTTAGCCTATGTCCATTGAGTAGTATCTTGAAGTGTATAGGGTCAATTGTGGTCAACTGGACTACTCCATTTGTAAATACATGGCTTATTTCATATGTACCCAGCCATCGTGTCTTCACCTTTCTTGGTATCTCTTGGAATCTAGAATCATATAATAATTCCCAATCTCCAACTTTGAACTGCTTACTCTTAATATGGGTATCATGCCACTATTTCTTTACTTTTGGACAATTTCCGTGCGCTGCAGGGTAGACTTGCGCATTTCATCCAAAGAATTGAGATGTAGCAAGCACTCTCTCTGTGTTGCAAGAAGATCAATATTTAACTTCAGCGTTGTTCTTAATGTTTTGTGTTCAAATTTAATCAGTAGCATTGTTGTTTTACCATATAATAGTTCAAACGGAGTGAACCCTGTAGTAGTCTTCCATGTTGTTCTATATGCCTAGACGGCTTCTGATAGTCTGCTGCTCCAATCTCGGTGATGCAAATGAATAGTCTTTGTTAAGATTGCTTCTATTTCCCAATTTGTTAATTTTTCTTGTCCATTGGCTTGGGGATGATAGGGGCTTGATTTCTGATGTTTGATATTATATTCCTTCATGAGCTTTGTTATCAGATTGGAAGTGAATTGGGTACCTTGACTAGTAACAAGTTCTCTTGGCACGCCATATCTAGTAAAAATTTCTTCATATAGAAATTCAGCAACTTTATGATCTCTGGCATGCTTCATTGCTCTAACTTCGACCCATTTGGTCAGGTAATCTGTGCACCCCAGAATGTATGATTTCCCATTAGATGGAGGGTCTATTGGACTAATAAAGTCCATGCCCCATTTATCAAATGATGTTACCACCACCTGTGGGTTTAAATGCATTTCATCTGATCTTGTTGGTCGGCCCATTCTTTGACATTTTTCACACTTCCTTGTATAACTGGCTACATCTTTGTGAAGTGTAGGCCAGTAGAAGCCAGTTGTTAAAATGTTCTATGTTGTTCTTTTGGCTGCAAATTTCCCTCCACATGGCTCATTATGACATGCATGAAGGATTTCATATGTCTCATCTTCTCTCACACATCTCCTCATGACTTGGTTAGGTCCAGTGTAAAATAATGTGCTATCAATCCAAGAGAAAAGGAAGCTTTTCTCTACGAGCAACTTCTTATCCTTATAAGAGAAATGTGTTGGAATTTTGTTAGCTTCTAGGTAATTAGCTATATCAGCATACCATGGATTTTGGATAGCAATACAAAATAAATGTTCATCTGGAAATGCATCATCTATCAAAGTGATATCTTCTTTAGCATGATGAATTCTGGATAGATTATCAGCTACCATATTTGCTTTCCCTGGCTTGTCAATGATTGTTATATCAAATTCTTGCAAAAGAAGGAGCAATCTTGCTAACCTGCCTATGATGGCAGGTTTTTTCATGAGATACTTAATTGTTGCATGGTCAGTATGAACAAAGATAAGATAACCAGTCACATAATGGCAAAAAATTTTCAGAGCATAAACTACTGCTAGCAATTCTTTTTTAGTCACTATATAGTTTAACTCTAGTCCATGTACACTCTTACTAATATAATAGATTGCATTTTCAAGGTTTTTAGACTTTTTTCCTAAGATAGCACCTACGGCATAGTCTGAAGCATTTGTATGTATGTGAAATGGCAAAGTCTAGTCAGGACCCCTAAGTACTGGTGCAATTGTCAAAAGTGACGTGAGTTGCAGGAAGGATTCATCACATTCTTTTCTCCAAGAAAATTCAGCTTCTTTGGTAAGTAAGTTATATAGAGGACTATCTATTTGACTAAATTTCTGGATAAACCTCCTATAATAACCAGCATGACCTAGGAAAGATCTGACATCTTTTTTCTTAGTAGGAATAGGGAGTGTGAGAATTACCTCTATCTTCGTAGGGTCTACCTAGATTCCAGCTTCGGAGATAAAATTGCCCAACACCACTCCTTCCTACATCATCAAAAAACACTTTTCACTATTGAGGGATAGGTTATGTTCCTCGCATATGATTAGTACTTTCTCCAAGTTCTTTAGAGCTTCCTCAAATGTGACACCGAATGTAGTGAAGTCATCTATGTAGATTTCCATGCAATCATGTGATATATCAGCAAAGATGTTGATCACAGCTCTTTGAAAGGTAGCAGGTGCATTGCATAATCCAAATGGTAATACTAAATAGGCATATGTGCCCCAAGGGCATGTGAATGTGGTCTTTTCCTGATCTTTAGGGGCAATGCTTATCTGATTGCATCCATTGTATCCATCCAGAAAGAAAAAAATATTTCTTTCCAGCCAAATTATCCAAGACCTGGTCAATAAAAGGTAAAGGAATGTGGTCCTTCTTTGTAGCATTATTTAATTCCCTATAATCCACACATATCCACCACTTACCTCCTTTCTTAGGTACAATGACCAATGGTGATACCCACTTTCTATCAGAGATTGTATAGATTAATCTAGCATCCAACAACTTCTGCAACTCAGTTTTAACTATTTCTCTTAGTGTTGGATTTATTTTACTCTATGGTTGATGAAGTGGAAAGCTTCCATCACTGATGTAGATTTTGTGGGTGCAAAGTATAGGGTTTATTCCCTCCATATCCCCATAATCCCATGCAAAGGCTTTTTCATGCTGACTGAGGATCTTAGTTAACAATGCCAATTGTGATTGGGATAGCTTGTTGTTTACATGCAGGTTATGACCAGAGGAAAGTTCCATTGTTGTTGTTAGCTCTACCATTAACACTTTGAGCACTGGACTTCTTTCTATTTCACTTGTCAGTAATTGATCAATCATTTTAGGGGTTGCTAGAGATATACAGTCCTCATAGGTACATAGCTATAAAATAGAACTTTCTGAAACATCTTTAGCCACAATACATTCATTGGTAAGAATGCTCTATATCACATCATCTTCCTCTTGCATCTTTAGAAAATATTGCCTATGCAACATCATGAGCTGGGCTACTGAATTCAGCTCTTCCTCCTCATCTCCTAAGTCTAGCCAAATAGGTTCCCCCAAGTCTGGTTGTGGTTGGGTAGGAGGATATAGGGCTAGCTTCCTTATGGCTTGACCATTTGAAATTGTCATACTGCCTGATCTGCAATTAATTTTGGCATTAGTGGTGGCTAACCAGGGTCTTCCCAAGATTACAGGATAGCCAACAAATTTTACTTTAGGTGATAGGATAAGAAAATCAGCAGGATACTCCCATGAATCTAAGGTTACTATCACATCTTCTATGAGACCCTCTGGAGTAACAGTTGAACTATCAGCAAGTTGTAACACTGTGGCTGTTATTCTTAAGCCTTCTATGCTTAGCCTATGCATTGTATCTTTAGTCATCACATTTATTGTTGCTCCCAAATCAACTAGAGCATTTTTCACAGTCTGTCCATTTATTATCAGGTCAACTACTGGACTGTCAGAATCTGAATACTTTGGTATTACCACCTTTCCTAACATGATAACTGCTAATTTCCCTACAACATGTACTATTTGAGGGTCTTTCTTCTTCCATCTTGGATTTTTAAGGCATGCTTCCTTAATAGCCTTTCCATAAAGAGGTATATCTTTGATAGCTTGGAATAGAGGGATTTGAATGTTCATATTTTTTAGCTGCTCAATAATATCAAATGTTTCTTCCTCTTGGAGTATAGATTTTTCTTTGTTTAGCCTATGTGGAAAGGGTGGATTTGAAGTGTGGACAGTAGTTCTGCTGGTATATCATTCGGTTGGTTGGTATTTGGCAGTGTGGCTTTTGGAAGTAGTGCTGCAGGAGTGTCTACAACTTCTGTGATAATAGGATATTCTGGTGTAGGCAGCGTGGTACCAGACCTCAAATGGATATCAACTATCTCTAATAAATAAGTAGGGCACTGCTGAGTGTCAGTAGTGTATGTTTGTTGCTGCTGCTATTTGTTGTTTGGATTTGGCTGTGGTTGAGCAAGCAATTGGGTTGGCTTTGGATTAGCATTAGTTGTTGTAGGAGGTGGCATTATTGTAGGTGGTTGCATTGGAGGTGGTAATTGTGGACAGCCATAATTTTTGTTAGGCCACTATGGAGGCCCCCTCCATTGATTAGTTTTCTGCCAATTTCCTTGCGGTGGTTTCCATTGATTCTGTTGATTAGGCCACTGGTTATTTTGTTGATTTTGCCATTGGTTATTTTGCTGATTTGACCACTGATTATTTTGCGGGTTTTTCCATTGGTTATTTTGCTAGTTAGGCCATTGGTTATTCTGCTGGTTTGGCCACTAGTTATTCTGCTGGTTTGGCCACTGAGGTTGAGAGTATTGAGAAGTATTCTGATAATTTTAGTTTTGCCACTGATTATTGTTAAAATTTGAAAATTGTAGAGGATCTTGTGGCATACCTTGTCGTGAAGCCCATGGTCAACATTGAGCAATGAAGAACACTTGGTCATTGTCTCCTTCTATCTTCATGTAGTCAGTTGAAAAATGTTGATTTTCCAGGTTTGCTACCAGCTTACATCCATATTCTTTCTTTTGTTTGTGGCAGTGTGGATAATACTCAGCCAATTGTGATTCAGCTTCTACATGCTTCTTCTTGGCAGTCATTGTGTCAAGATGTGTAGCTACATCATTTATAATATCTTTCTTGAAATCCACGAGAAAATTAGATATCTCCAGCTTTGAAATGCCTGAACCAATCCCTTTTGTGACTGTGGGCTGGTATCCTCTGCCTTTCTTCACAGTTGACCTTGAGTAGCTGAGACAAATTTTTTTGAGGTCATCCCAAGAGGATTGGGATATGTCTCCACCAGCCATCAAGTCTAATGCCTCTAGACAGTTTTCGTTTACCCCTCTCAAGAAGAATATTTTTTGTGAATCCTCTGCCAGTACATGCTGGGGATTCCTCTACATTGTGTACAAAAAATGTGAAACATAATCCTCCAATGTTTCATCTTCCTTTTGAGACATCATAAAGATATCATCTCCTTTTGGGTCACTGCCTTTGCAATAATCTTTATATTTCTACAGAAACAATGTCTGCATCTCATCCTTGGTACCTGATGCATTGGCTCCTAAGCCCATGAACCATCATAAGGTTGACTCTTTTAGTGTTGCAGGAAACAATTTGAGCCTATGGGCATCCCCATCGGTATTATAGTCAAAGCTTCGACAAAGTATGTCAAACTCAAACAAGAAAGTGTCAGGATCCTCCGTTATAAGACCATAAAACTTCTGAAGAGCAGCTATGGGTATATTTTTGAGATTAGCATTGTTTATAAGGCTTGGGAGAGGAAATGGGAAAGTAGGGTGTGCCATTACTGGAGGTATTTGATTATGGGGTTGCTGTTGGAAAGGAGCATTAGCTACTGTATTGTTAACAATAGGTGGATTTAGATCAGAATTATCTAGAAAGCTGGCCAAGATTTTTGCAAAAGTTCAGAAGCCACTTATATCAAGTGGTTTTTCTCTGGAGGAAGATGCTGTAGGAAATTTGGGGCTTGCATCTTCAAAGGGTATCTCAACTTCTTCAACTTCCTCATTCAAATTAGCAGACTCTGCTGAGAGAAATCTACCATATTCATCTTGTCACCTTTCTCTTCAATGCATGCAATTGAATTCTTCATGCTTGTGAAGCAATTTTTAGGGGTACAAATCTAAAAACTAATCTAGGAAAAAAAATGACTCAAAAATGTTCCTAGCTTGACACCATCCCCGGTAGCGGCGCCAAAAATGAACCGCCTCACAATAGGTGTAGAATTATCATTCTCAAGGCCTTTATTAGGAATGGTTTATTCAATCTAAGGACTACTTCTCCCATTATAATGTTCATTTAACTTGTCAACCCAGGGATGTATACTTGAAATGGTCGGCACGATATGTGCACTAGGTTCCTTAAGGAGTCATTCTGCTTATGTTGCAGGAAGGTAAAAATGCATAAAAGAAACCTACACTAGTGCTGCAGGAAAAGAATACATTTATCTCCTTACTGAAATGTATGAGCTAGAAATTGAAAACTCTACTTAAACCTATACTTTCAGCCTAGAACATCCATTATAACTATTCTTCCAGATGTTGCAGGAACATTCACAAGGTACGATGCTACAGGAAGAAATTGTAACTTCTATCTGAAATACTGGAAATGTTAGAAATGATGGAAGGAAATCTATTATATTCTAACCTATTCCACCTCCTAAGTGGGCCCCCTTGGTCATTTTTTGCTAATCTATTAACATATAATGTAAACCAAGAATTACTTCATTGTATTTCAAAAACTCATTACATAAAAACAATATATGAAACTTGAAATAGATTGTTGTAAGATACAACAGTTTTCTTCCAAAAACTTCTTTCTCTAACTTTCCTATCTAACTTCAAAGTATTGGTCCAATACCTATATATAGAGGATCGAACACTTATTACAAAATAGAAAAGAAACTATCTTGCTGAAAACATGCCGGAGAAGAAGATGGAAATGCAATAGCCCGTGGTGTGGGTAATAAAGGTCGGGCGACCAGTTCAACATAATAAAGTGTAGAGGGAATATAGAAACACTACATCCCCATGTCCTAGAATAATGGCTCCTCCATTGTAGCAATCATGTTTTCTGGTGCTATGATGATCACTTTGTCGTAGCTGGTCATCAACAGTCTTCCTTGAATGTTTTTGACCACTCTCCAACCACTTTCTCTCTTGTCAAGTTAGTTATGATGCGGAAATATTCATGCAACAAGCTTAATCAAATTAAATCCAGATATTAGAACATATATTCTGATGGTTTTATGAAATACAACACTATATTTATAATATTAGCAAAATATGTCACAAACATCTACCCATGGTTTACCAGTTCTATCTGGACTTTATCACAAGTTTTGACTGGCTAGGCTCTCAAATGCTTTTTCAGAAACTAGAACAGAGAATTTAAAATTATACAAAATAAAGGCAATAATTTTTCCTTATCAATCCTTCTACACCATACTCCCGAGATTGAAAAATTTCCCAGTCTCTTGGAAATGTGCTTTATAGGAAAACATTTGAACTCAAAATGTCCAGCCTTAACTTTGTCTTTGTTCATATTTGCCTCTTGTCTTTATCTCTTACCTTCTTATATTTTCTTCAGTCTTGGTGCTTCTTCTCTACCATGTCTTCAACTGAGACTCCCATAAATGGAGTTTATATAGCTTCCCTTCAAGGTCCTTCACCAAACATAAGTCCACTTTCCCAATGTTGCATCATAAAACTACAACCTTGCCTCACCCAGGAGTCATTTCTCTACCTCTCTCCCTAGGTATTTTGGCAACCAAGTGGACCATATTCTCTAGCCCTAGACCATCTCCTATGGCCCTTTGACATACCTCCATGTCTTTCCATTTGCAGCTAGTGGACGAGCACCTGCAACCACAACTCTATCAACAAGAATCAAATAAACAAACTTTTATGGCCTAGGTCATGGTGTGAGTTTTCACCTCTCACACTCTCAGGAGCTTCTAGATCTCATACCAATTTTATCTAGAGAATCATGGAAAAAAAAAATCCTTCTAGGATCCATCTGATCCAATCATCATTTCATCATATTGACAACACATTAGAGGCATATTCCATTATACTTCAATAATCCATCAACTTTTCAATCAGTTATTCTTCATCCAATAAAAGAAAATTTATATATTTAATAATAGAGATCACTCTTCAATAAAATCATGCTATCAAATCTTCAATCCAAATCCTCTTCTAGGATCTAATATTAAGAAACAGTATATATTTGTTTTAAGGTAACATGATACTCAACAACATATAACTCCAATATTCAACAAGAGATCGATCAACAATGTTTAAGGATTATATCCTTCTTCACCTATTCCATTACAAAATTATGTTTAATTTCAACCATTTCCCTTCTTGGATCAGCATTCTCTTTAAAATTTTGTGCTTCATACCATGCAACCAATGTACATTAACAAAATATTGTAATCATACCATTTGTTGTCCACTGCCATGTGAGTTTGGATAGTTCCCATTCTGTTATTCATAATTTTTCTACATGAATGTAATTTTAAAATTCATCTTGTGACAATGAAAAAGACTCATATTGTTCAAACATATCCAAATTATATCCTAATCCAATGGTGGAATTGAGAGATATGACCCCCATACAGAGACCCATATTTACTGTTGCAGAATCAGCAAAATATACACACACATCCAACTAGGGCATCAAATTACTCTCAAATACAAAACCTTTTGATCTCAAACCAAATTAATATTAATTTAAATCCATCATAGTAATAAAATCTAGAGAACCATTAATAATCAAAGGCTATAAACAAATATATGAATAAATCATTCATACTAACCGTGTCCATGAGGGTTTTATGAAAGTCTTGAATAAAATCCTTATAACTTTCTTATTTCTTGATTAAATCAAACCAAAACAAAACCAAAAGAAGGAAGATTAATTTTAATATCCATCCATGATAATAATAAAATTTTTCCAAGCTGTATAGGTCTGTATAAGGCCTAGAAACAACACAAAAATAGTTAAAACCAATCAAAATGATAACATTTAATGCACAATCTTACACGAAATGGTTTTTCCTCCTCCTTCCTATCCAATGTTGTTTGGTTCATAGATAAAATTATATTTAAATCATTTTAAGGTTTCAAACCTCCAAAAATACCCTTACAATAGATGGAAACTACTTTTCCACACTTTCTTGCATTTTTGCAACTTTTCTTGCCTGACAACTTTTGTTGTTAAGTTGACAACTTTTGCAACTTTTACAACATGACCTTGAAAATATTAGAAACCTTAAAAACATTTCAAAGTAGACTATTAATGAATTTTTATACTATATCAACACTTCCATTGGTGTTTTTACATCATTTGACCTATTTGATTATTCTAGGCCCTGAATGGACAACTATGAAAACTTTTCAAATGGCTTGTATATCATTTACATATTTGTTCCTTATGACTTAAAATATATTAAAAAATCAAATATGACTCAAATGGATGTTTTCATGTTCCTTGACCTCCTAAATTTTTTTTTTCTTGGTCTTCCTGCACCATACTCCCGAGATTGAAAAATTCCCAAGTCTCTTGGAAATGTGCTTTGTAGGAAAAAATTTCAACTCGAAATGTCTAGCTTTAACATTGTATTTGTTCATATTTTCCTCTTGTCTTTATCTCTTTTCCTCTTATATTTTGTTCAATCTTGGTGCCTCTTCTCTACCATGTGTTCAATTGAGACTCCCATCAATGGAGTTCATATAGCTTCTCTTCAAGGTGCTTCACCAAACATAAGTCCACTCTCCCAATGCTGCATCACAAAACTACAACCTTGCCTCACCTAGGAGTCCTTTCTCTACCTCTCTCCCCAAGTATTTTGGAAATCAAGTGGACCATATTATTTTTCCTTGGACCATCTCTTATGGCCCTTTGACAGAGCTCCATGTCTTTCCATTTGCAGCTAGTGAACGAGCACCTGTAACCTCAACTCTATCAACAAGAATCAAATAAACAAACTTTCATGGGCTAGGTCCTGGTGTGATTTTCCACCTCTCACACACTTAGGAGCTTCTAGATCTGATACCAATTTGATGTAGAGAATCATTTAAAAATGTCAATCCTTCTAGGATTCATCTGATCCAATAATCATTTCATCATATTGACAACACATTAGAGGCATATTCAATTACACATCAACAATCCATCAAGTTTTCAATCAGTTATTCTTCATCCAATTAAAGAACATTTATATATTCAATAATAGAGATCACTCTTCAATAACATCATGATATCAAATCCTCAATCCAAATCCTCTTCTATGATCTAATATTAAGAAACATTATCATATTTGTTTTAAGTTAACATGATACTCAACAACATATAACTCCAATATTCAACAAAAGATCAATCAACAATGTTTAAGGATTATATTCATCCTGACCTATTCGATTACAAAATTATGTTTACCTTCAACTATTTCCCTTCGAGGATCACCATTCTCTTCAAACTTTTGTTCTTCATATCCTGCAACCAATGTGCATTAAAAAAACATTGTCAGTCTATCATTTGTTGTCCACTGTAAGTCAGTTTGGATAGTTCCCATTTTGTTATTCATAACTTTTTCACTAGACTTAATTTTAAATTCACTCTGGTGACAATGCATAAAACTAGAATTTTTCAAATATATCTAAATTTTAGGCTAATCCAATAGTGCAATTGATAGATATGACCCCCGTACAGAGACCCATTTTTACTGTTGCAGAATTAGCAAAATATGCACACACATCCATCTAGGGCATCGAATTACTCTCAAATACAAAACCTTTTGATGTAGAAAAAAATTAATATGAGATTAAATCCATCATAATACTAAAATCCAAAGAACCAAGAATCCTCAAAGGCTATAAACAAAGATATGAATAAATCGTTCATACTAACCCTGTCCATGAGGGTTTTATTACAATTTTGAATAAAATCCTTATAACTTTCTCATTTCTTGATGAAATCAGACCAAACCAAAACCAAAATAAGGAATATTCAATGTACCATATATACATGCTAATAATATAGTGTTTCCAGGTTGTACAAGTCTATACAAGGCCTGGAAACAACACAAAAATAGTTAAAACCAATCAAAATGATAACTTTGAATGCACAATATTACACAAAATGGTTTTTCCTCCTCCTTCCTATCCAATGGTGTGTTGTCCATACATACAATTATATTTAAATTATTTAAAGGTTTCAAACCTCCAAAACTACCCTTACAACTGATGGAAACTACTTTTCCACACTTTCTTACATTTTTGCAACTTTTCTTGCATAACAACATTTGTTGTCAAGTTGACAACTTTTGCAAATTTTACAACATGACCTTGAAAATTGTAGTCATCATCTTCAAAATGATCACTAGGCCCATGGTATTTATCATGATGTTGATGGACTTGATTGCATATAAAATATTCTTCAAATAATGGATTCAAGGATATAGAGAACTCGGGCATATCTCCATGAGAGCTTTCATCTGAAACTTCTTCGTGTTCATATGTTGTATGTTGTTCTATTTCATCTCTGTTATTTGATTCCTGAAATTTATCATCTTCTTCATTTAGTACCCCTCCCTTGAGTATGTACTAATCCATCAACTTTCTTACTGTGGTGGATTGAGAAAAAATTTACACCATTTTCTTGAACATGTTTATGATATTCAATGTCTAATAAATATGAGATTTCTTTTGTACTGAGAAGATCTTCTTCCTCATTATCATGGTCATTGATACTTGTTTCCATGCAAATATCACTATGTACAAATTCTTCTTCAATTTGATCTGAATTTTATTCCTCTATGCCATCATTCTTTTCTTCCCTCAATACTTCACATATTTTCTCAAGAAAAACTAATAGTTGAGAATCATGGTAGATTACTAGCTCACAAAGTTTATCCATTAATTCCCTTCCCATAGGCCTAATATCTGAAGGTATTTTCTGATAAATCTTTATCATTCTCATGAAAAAATCTATTGCAGGTTCACCTTTATATCTTTCCAAACTGAAGAATGTATCCAAAGGGGACATGTAAGATTCTTCCTCCAAAATATAATTTGTCTCTCCTTCCTATTCATAGAACATGTTTTTTTCATAACACATGTTTTCTTCTTCATCACTGAGATTTCCATCTTCTTCAATCTGATCATAAGCCTCCTTTTCTCTATCTTCTTCTAATGCATGCATAAGGAACTTCAAATCAGGGTCATCTGGCAAGATTCCCAACTCTCAAATTTTTTTGATGAATTCCTTGAGTGGAGGC
>MU228220.1:1807666-1820544 GCA_018584345.1 Thuja plicata
AAACATATCAAGAAACCATTGCTCAAACTATCTCCATGATGAAATGGACTGTGTAGGTAATGATTCATATTCTTTTTGTGCATAGTCCCTTAAAGTCCTAAAAAATAATTTCATCACCTGATCTTCTACACAAATTCATAATCTTTTATAAATATGTAAAATGCATCTAAGTGTTGCAATGTCGATTCATCCCATTCTCCATGGAACCTTGGTAGAAGTTGTGAAAGTTTTGGGGATAAATTATTTGGGCTCCACTGAAATCTCCTAAGATCCAATGGCCTGATGCTATCTGGAATAAATGGTTTTCCTTGAAATGATGGATACATATGAAAAAATAATCCACCATCTCCTTCCAAGTCTTCTCCCTCAGTAGACTCACTGACTAAAATGCTTTGTTCAATAGAGTTGTCACCTTCTTATCAGAAGGAAAATAATTACTGTCTTCTGAGTTCTTTTCTCCCAGTAGAGTCTTAAATATATCACCAGAGCTTCTAGGTAAAATAAAAAAATGTTCTTTTGAACAACTCCCCAGTAGAGTCACCAATTTTTTGGTGCTCAAATCGATAGATTGGATTTCCTATGGACTTTCCAATCCAATGTTGGTAAACCTGAGTGATTTGGCCAACTAACAAGTCACAACCAAGACAAGGTTGGAACTTCTGCAATTTTGGCTCTGCAAAACCAAGGCTGGTAGGCCTATACCTTGACTTATCCTTCAAGTTACAAGGCTTTTTTATAGTAGATAAGAAACACTTCAACCTTCTCTCTCAAGTATGGCAAGGAACTTGAAAGAAGTCTAACAGAAAGCAATATATCATGAGCTGTAAACTGAAATACTTTAAGTAATTGAAAGAATGTTAAGTAAATGTGTATGTAATTTGAAATGAATAGATAGATAAGATAAAACAAAACTATAGACAATGAACTGAATAACTATAATCCAAATAATGATTAGACCAGTGCCTTATTCTACCATGGGCAATAGAGTTGAGATTATTCCAATCTTATGTTCAACCTTAGAGATAGTTTTACTAGAAAACTTATCGCTTCAAAGGTGTTATGGAATGTACATGCAACCTAAAACAAATTCAGAGATATTTCAAAAGGGTAATACTTTTTAGATGACAGACCAATTGACTAAGGCCTCAATTAACAGAATTTAACCATGCAAAATGAGAAAACCAATTTGAAATATAGACTATGAATCAAATCAGGAAGCATGAACATCAAACTATCACTTTGAAGAAGTTCTATTGGTTTATCCGAGGTACTAATTGTAAAATGATAATGAAACTATTACACATGTGAAAGAAAAAGGACTTATCTTTATTGATTTTGAAAAAATAGTACATCTAGGTCCATGTTTATACTTGTTGATTAAAAACTATCTAAATATGTGAAATTGTATTATATTGTATGTGTTGTCTTTACATTTTACATTATGTACATATATGTGTTTGAGTGGTTTTCACACCTCCTTAAGGTGAAAAGACACAACCCTTATTATAAAATATTTTGAAAAAACACTAAACTAACTAAAAAATAACTACCTAAATTTCGGATTTGGCTTTGGTCAAAAATCCAAAACACATCATGAAAAGATAAGATTTTTTTTGGAAATAGGAAATGTGATTTTTTGAACTGGGTCGGTTTTAGATTTTTAAAATTCAACCATCTTCAGCCTCTGTTAGTATCATCATTGTAGTAGGTTGAAATTCCAGCATTTTGTGAAGGCTTCAATTAGTTAGTTCTATTGATTTGTGTCATAAAGCTTCCTTCCTTTAATTTTTTTAGTATGGAGAAGCTTGCTTCTTCATAATGGATTGGGACTTCTAAATTCTCAAAATTTAGGGTACCACCAGACAGTCAATTACATCCCGCAAAAAGTGGATCTGACTTTCCACATCAGATAAATCACTGAAGTTGTTTTTACAGCTTCTTGATTTGATTTCAAATCTATTATGTTCACAAGAAGCAATGTATTTACTATTGTCTTAATTATTTTTATTGTTTTAAAACATGCAAACTAAAGATCTTGTCAAGTTGTAAACCTTGGATGTAAGAGTTAACATTGTAATGCATGAATTCCAAGATAGGTCAAATACTTGTATAAATAGGTGCTCAATTCATTCAGAATACAAGTTGTTCAATAAAGATAGTAGCCATGAAGAGAAACTAAAGACCAGACAAAGAATTCATGCAAAAGGACACAAATAGAATCAATTCAGTTTTCAAGAACAGAACAGAGGCTATCGACAAGCAGAGAAAAGGTATTAATCAATCACTTAAGGTTATATTATTAGTGTAAGAGCTTTAATGGATCTGTAAATCAGAAATAGTAGATTGCACACAGTCAGGTCAAATATTTGTACTCATTCTAACAAGTGTAGTATACTAATGAAATCCTTTGAAGAAATATGGGCTTAACCGTCCTATTGTAGATCTCATAACTGAGTGCACACTTAAATCAGTGTTGCAAAAGCTCTTAATAGAGTAGATATTAATAGGTCTCCACCTTAATACTCCTAACAGGGTAGATCATCAGAAGTGATCAAATTGTAAGCCTTAACCGGATCCCTTCCATTCTGCAGATAGTGAAGTTCTTTGGGTGCCATCCCTACCGCAGTTTTTACTTCCTGACATGATTTTTCTGTGATACCATATATTTTGTTATGTTTTTATCAATTTCATGAATGTTTCTATGACTATTGAAACCTATTAAAGATTGTGAACAAACAATACATACATAAGAAAGAATAACAGTAATGGTTGGTAATACAAAATTAAAGACTACTAATGATAAATTGTGAAAGGTGTTAAAAGTTTTAGAGGTACTGATTCACCCCTCCCCTCTCAATACTACTTCCCATTAATTTCAATATATTTGAGCAAAATGAAAACATTGTGAAGACAATCTTGGAACCGAAGTAACACAAAATCTTCATGAAGGATTTCCAGATTTTGTGATAGAAGAAAAAGATCCTTCTCTATTTATCCAAAAATAAACATAAGTGCATACCTGATGTCATGTAAAAAAAGAGCACATCTACATTTTCTCTGAATGCATTTTCTTTGTTCTTGAATACCATCCATAGAATAAGTTGTTGGATCCATACTGGGAAACTCACAATGTTTCATATAAACAAGGAAACTTCTTTTAGAGGCTATAAACAAAATATTATAACTAGTGTTTTAAAAAACTTTGACCAATCATATATCTGGAATACCATTGCAAAAATTCCCAAAAATGGTGTCTATTAAACCATTATATATTGCAAATCAGCATAACTAAAACTTGGAAAAAAGTTGCATGAACATCCTTCACAAAGCCTCAAAAAGTCACTCATGGTAGCGGTCAATAGGATAGGGTTTCGACATAACTAACCTACATATCTCTGGAAACCCTTTTCAATGTGATTATTAATCAAAATATAAAAAATTTCAAATCCATCATTCGAATCTGCCAAGTGGCATTGTTTTGACCAAGTTAAGTTCCCATCAAAAGTTAGTTTGACTTAACTCAAGATTAATCAACAGGTTAACATTGAATGAGCACATCAAACATGGTGTCACACAACCGCTATTACTGTCACATGGATTATTAATGTATTTGAATCAAGGAAAATATTACAGCCAACAAACTCCCCCATTGTCCTTGAGGCAAAATCATTTTCTTAACTACATAAATCACAACATATATATTAAATGTAAATGAATACTTCAGCATCATAAACAAACAAGTATAGTCTGACTAAATTGAATAGATATACATACTTGTGTATATGATAGCATTCACATACATTGGAGTACTATGATTGTGATATATAAATCACAAGAAATGAAATGCCGAGAAAGGAATAATGAATGTGATCAATCATTCATACCTGTATACGTGTAGGTCACCTGTCTAGTACTATCACTACCTATAATCAAATAACTGAATTTTGATATCACCTAAAATCTATAAAAAAATCTATATTATCCTATCACATTGATCCATCACATATTACAGAAGATCAATCACCATATCATCAAATGACCATCACATATTACGAAAGATTAATCACCATATCATTAAATGATAAAATCACTGAGCCATCATAGACCACTCACTAAGTCACCATAGATCCCTAAAATCTAATGTCATTTTCTCCCCCATTTTGCATCAAGGACAATCAACAAGAAGAAGTAGTCAACGATGATTGATGAAACAGATGAGTAACAAAGATGAAAAAGTGTATGAAGTATAAACAATAAAGAACAAGAGCACCAAAAATATACTATTGATAACCAAGTACACCACAAAACCACTTTAGAGAATCCAAATCTTGGAGAAGTAATCTAGGGGAAACAAGCTTCGCTCTATAGAATGCAAAGGTCAACTAAGATAGATAACTCTCCAACAAAACATTGTCAGCTAAATATAAAAAATTGTTGTCAAGGTAACCTGGACAATACACAAATTCTATGAACAACCAAAATAACTACTATGTCTCAATAAAATCTAGATTTTCTCCTCATTTTGGCAACAAGAGAAAAGGGGCATACCAATCATTATTTTTGGAACCAATGTTGTAGGATAGAGAAAAGAATGAGTAAGGATCCCTCATAAAATACAAATTAAGTGCTTGAAGATAATTGTGAACATTTATCACATTTATAAAAAGTGTTGGCTGATATATGGATCAAGACCATATATAAGCACCATATGAGTTTCAAGACCATACAATATTTAATCGGCCAAAATAATGTCTGTCAATCCTACCACCAAAAACACCAATCATACCAATTTACAATGTCAAGTATCATCAAAATAAAAACACATGGAACCATATAATTGTCAGCATAAACATGTATGCCTATCAAAAAACATGTACTAAGAGTCAAATCCATCAATCATATATGTGATAGCATGAATCAATGTACAACCATCTAAAGCAATAACCATAATAAAAATCGATGCACATATGTCTTTGGATCAATATGCTACTATATGTTAATAATAACATCAAAAATATTTGTTATATATATCCACCATAGAGTTATCTTAATTATGTAAATCCTTGTTTCTTCTGATTATACTTGAATCATATTATACTCCTTTTTCATAGAAGAACTTCTGGCGCTGTACAAAATAATCAGTATGTTATTATGTTTATAAGAAGTAGATTACTCTTATATATCTAAATACAAACATTGAATGATTCAATGACCTTCAAACATCCCAGCATGTAGTAATCTTCAAGTCAATCAAATCCACGCTGTCAAATTGATTACAAACCGACATTGTTGAAACATATCAACATATTATTTCTTGTTTCTCTCATTAAGAACTATCCATAAGTTTGTCTGACCCAATATTGATAATTTTATACTAAATTCTCCTAAATCAAAGTTTAATATATGTGTGTTAACTTATGAACCAAAACTTATTTGCATCATCACATATCAATAGAAATATCAAATTTCAATATCAGTTGATGAAAACCATTTTATCAGTCTAATACAAACAAATTACTAATTTGTACCTGATATGGCATTAAAATATTCACACATGCTTGAAATTTATAATGCACAGAACTGTTTCATTACATATGTCATTTTACCATGATCATTATTACACAACTTCATAAGGACAAACCTATACTCATCATTAATCTTAGAACTTCACTTTTATTGTCTTTCAATGGAAATGAGATTGTAAACCAATGTAGACCAAACATAAATATCATGTTTCAGTCAAAAGAAGATAATCAGTTCATCATTTCACTTTTACAACCAACAAGAAATTTTTGTATATCACATTAATGCCATGTGTACACCATTAGTTCATTTTTACCAAACATACTTCACAAAATACACAATTGTACAAAGAGATATGCATACATAATAAACTTAGTTATTAGTTTCCTTCATACACCCATTTTACCAACTGATACATCATCATACACCTTAGTACTCACATGTTTCAAATAATAACATCAAATAGTTCAAAAACCAATATTACCATGCAACACCAACATAACTTCATTATAGGGGTAAGAGATATTACCATCATTAACTCCCCTGGAAGCTCAACTTCTCCTTAGACATCATGACATACCTTCACTGATTCATTTTTGTCTTCATTTCGGTTACCTTTCCTTCTCCAAACCATAAGAGTCTTCCTTTTTTCATCTTTGGAAGACACACTCTTACAAAGACTTGATATATGTCCATTTTTGTTACATTTGAAACACTTTATAACCTTAATTTTCAAAAACACATCTGGTTTTGCTAACCATCTACATCTTGCAACTTTGTGACCAAAATCATAACAATTATAACATTGTTGATTCATGAAAGAATTTATTTTGCTTCTACAAATTACAACTTTATTACCATATGCATTAAAACCAAAATAGTAACCTTTAAAAAAATGATTATATCTGACTGTCTGATTGTACCAAGAAGGTGAAGATCTGAAAGCACTTCTTTTGCTATTTTTATTAGCATCTAATTTCATTGTCTCATTTGGTAAAACATTATGATAATCTAAATCAATCTTCTTTATAGGTGTTTTCTTGAATGTAAATTCCTTCTCATCTGTAGTAGTGAACATTGTCTTGTGTTCTGACCAACCTGAAGAACTTTGTCCTACCTTATATCCCAAACCTGTAGGTTCCTTTGATTTTCTTTGTCTATCCAATATCTCATATAATAGGTTAGTACTATTATCAAATTTTTTATCTTTCTTTTATTGGTTCTTGATAGCTTTGATTTTGTTCCTTAGAGTCACAAATTTAGCTTCAAGCTTTAGACACTCAACCTTTTTGACCTCTAGATCATACCTTACCACATCTATTATCTGTTTATGTTCTTTAATTTCAATTTTCCAAATTATGATCATATTGTATCTCATAGTTTGTCCTTGTACTGAAGAGTCATTATTAGAATTTTCCTTTAAAGATGTAACCTCACATTCTAATTTGTTGCAAATTTCATGCTTTTCTTTTAACTTTAGTTCCAATTCCTCTTCATTCATTTTTCTAGAAACCATTTGAACTTTTAGGAATTCAACTATCTTTTTAGTCTCATTATAATTTTGTATTAAAACTTTGTTCACATCAAAACTCTCTTTTACACGTACCTTGAGATCTTGATTTTCTTGTCTAGGGTTCTTGATTACCTCTAGGGATGAAAATAGTTCTTCCTCAAGAAAAATCACTCCCTCACTTTCTATTTATTGATTAGTAGAAGCATCAACCATATCTATAATATAGTCTTTAGTATGAATATTATTAGCCAGATTATCAACATCATTTGAATCTGATTTCCTTTTAGGCATACCTTTCATCTTCTTATTTCTACACCTTTTTCCCATAGTGTTCTCTAACCAAGATCAAACCAAGACTGATAGAACTGATAGAGAGAAATGTAGTATGAACCAACACAGATGACTCAAAGCTAAGAACAAAACATCTACAAGGCCAGAATCAATCCCTTAGGACAGACCTATATACAGGGACCCTATGCTCTGATACCACTTGTTGGTAGTGGATTCACTCTGAGAGGGGAGGTGAATCAGAGTGAAGAAATTTATTTTCAAATGTAACACTTTACAATTTTTTGCAAATATTGAATACCAAAACAATAAATGATGAATTGGTTAAGCAAATGTACTACTTGACTAAAATGAAAGTGATCATCCAATCAATCATGATCAAATTTACATTAACCAATTTATGAATAGTGAATTAACTAAAATACAATATAAGAAGATGACCTTAATAATGCAAAACATGTGTTGATACAATAAGACACAAAAACATGATGATATGTTTGAACCAGTAACTATATGAAAATATTAGAACATATGGATGGAAAAAAAATGCTTTATAATATGAAGACACATGAGTGAAATAGAAGCATCACATAACACATATTTTGTGCCAAGTGGAAAACCATCAAAACCAAACCGTTTTTTTCATAGGGAGAAAAACCACTCCAACATCTGTAACTTTTATTTAGCACCAACTCTTTACATTATTCTGCAGCTCCAACTTCAAGGATCACCAACCCCTCCTTTCTCTTTATCTTTTAAAATGTGTAGTACATCTGATTATATATACATATAAATACATATTTCAGATTTCATGCATTCATACATATAAATAATTATATGAATTTTCTTTCAGTACAACTTCATATTCCACATACGAGAAAGTATGAATATGCTTCTTTTAATTCACACTACTTCTCCATCTTACACATACACATAGTCCCTTATATAGGGATACATTAGAATTTTACATTCACTGTCTCATTTATAGTTACAACAACTGTAACTATTTTATACAACAAACCCTCTGATTAAGAAAAAAAAATCTTGAACATGATCTTCATAAAGAATTAATAACCTTGCTCTAAAAATATTACGCTCAAGGAAGCAACTAAAAATTTTGTTGAAAAAGGATGCAACTATTTCTCAATTAAAATATAACTTTCAAAGAAACCCAAATAATAAATCATATCTCGATGATCAAGAAAACACAACTTCCAAGAAAACCAACTATCAATGAAACTATTTCTCCTCTGTTAAAGTCATTTGAAAAACCTGTTTTTCAAACAAAACTTTAACTGTAAGATGTAAACATTTCAAAAGAAAATAAAAGTGATAAATATATGATCATTTTTGTTAGAGAACAAATATTTCATTATCACTGTTGTAGTTTTAGAACCAATTGATACTTTTCATATTTAGATCTTCCTCAAATTTATTTAAACCAGCATGGTAGATAAAGATGTAAATGAGAAACAATAGTTTCTTCATTGTTCGAACACACTCAGAATGATTACCCTAAAAAGTATCCTCTTTTCATTATGCTAGTGAAAAAATAACATTGAAACCCCAAATTTTTTTGAGCAAAATGAAAACATTATGAAGACAATCGTTGAACCAAAGTAACACAAAATATTCATGAATGATTTCTAGATTTTGTGACAGAAGAAAATGATCCGTCTCTATTTATCCAAAAATAAACATAAGTGCACACCTGCTGTCATGTAAAACAAGATCACATCTACCTTTTCTCTAAATGCATTTTCTTTGTTCATGAATATGGTCCACATAATAAGTCATTGAATTCCAACTGTGAAACTCACAATGTTTCATATAAACAAGGAAACTTTCATTAGAGGTTGTAAAAAATATTTCATATAACCAATCTTTTAAAAACTTTGAAAAATCATAGCTCTGAAATACCTTTACCAAACTTCATAAAAATAGTATTTTTTATACCAGTATATACTGAAAATTAACATAACTAAAACCCATAAAAAAACTACATGAACATCCTTCACAAATCCTCAACAAGTCACTCATGGACGCGGTCAACAGTATAGGGTTGTGATAAAACTAAACTACATACCTTCGAAAACCCTTTTCAATATGATTAATAATAAAAACATAAACAATTTCAAATTCATCATTCGAATCTTCCAAGTGGCATTGTTGTGACCAAGTTAAGTGCCCATTTATAGGTAGTTTGACTTAACTCCAGAGTAATCAACAGCTTAACATTGAACGACCATGTCAAACATGCTATCACATAACCGCTATTACTGTCACATGCATTATTAATGTATTTTCATCAAGGAAAAGATTACGACCAAAAAACAGTGCTCATTTATTTATGAGAAATCCAAGTAGATACACGAATAAATTCATTCTCAGCTAAAATTCAACAATCAAACAGGCAATCTGAATGAGTGATTTTTATAATGTCATCAAATTATCAAGGTAATATCTTTTAAGTAGAATGGCCACAAGTTAGATGTCTCCCAACCTTAATTTATGAATTTGATGAACTTTGTTATCCTTAATCATCTAAGGTTCTAATTGCAAGTGGTCCTAATTCTTTATTTCAAGAGGAACATGACAAAGATTATGAAGATGTGATTGCAATAGAAATTGTTTCAGTCTGTAAGTAGTCTTAGGCTTGATCCTTAAACAGGGCTTATCCACACACTACCAGATGTAAAGGAAATATTATGTGGATTATCTCTTACTTCAAAAGAACAAAGGAATATATGGAAAACTCAGTGTACTTGGGCAATTTTCACCTAATGAAAACCAGTGTTTTTGGTAAGCCCAAAACCATATCTTCCCAGCCATGAAGGAAACTATGAAACATGGAAGACAAATTTGAGAAAAAAAAAGTGGGAGAAATCACTAGATGTAGAAACTAAGTCATATAAAAATTACAGGAAAGAGATTGATAGTCTGCATGCAATCCACATGTGGTATAAACTTTGTAACTTTGTGCTTTTCTAAGAAATTTAAGTAAGTTTTTAAGTTTCAATACTCTACTAAGTCTGATTATGTGAATATCAAACAAATTTTGTTAAAATTGTTAGAATTAATCTTTCCTTGGTTGAAAATATGTAATTAAAAAGGATAAACAAAGTTATCCTTATTTGTGTTTGTCCTCTAGTCCAAGTAGGATGACATGTCACTATTTTTTATTTCCTTTAATAAGGAAAATACATATTCCTCCTTAAGAGGAATCACACATTTGTCACACACACAATATCAATGTGGCATTCATAAGAGAAGGGAGTTACATGCAAACTCCTCCACTCATCTCTACTTAAGAGATGCCTGTCACACACTTGCTCTAATAATCTTCTCCTCTCTCTCATTTCTTCTTTCAATCTCTCATTTCTCTCATTATTGTATTGAGCTTATTGCTCTCATCCTTTAGGCTTTGTGCCATATTCTTATTATTCACAAAGGGGGTTTTCTTTGCTTTTCCCCTTACAAAAATCTCTTGGCTCGTTGTTGGATTCTTGGAGTATTTTCAGGTTCTTGGTGATTGATCTTGAAAACTCTATCTCACATTTGATTTATGGTAAACTCCTTGCACTTCATTTTCTTAGATTATTTCATGATCTTATTTTCATTCTTTTAATACTTCTAACATGGTATCAGAGCTGGTTTAATCCTTGTTTAGAGTGTGCATGCAGGAATAGGTGAAAGATATTTCGATTGTGAAGGAGAAAGATAAATCTTGTTTGCAAGATTTCTCAATCTAACTTTTATTGTAGATTTTTGAATTTTTTTTTTTTTGGGTTTGGTTGGTTCACCGCCAAACCAAGTTTTTATTGTTTCCCTAGTTTATAGTTTTTTCCATATCTTCTATTCCCTCTATTGGGCAACCACAAGGGATTTTTAGACTTGCATATTGTATTTCATCTTTAAATCAATTTCAAATCTTTTCACTAATGTTTGTGCAGGTTACTACAAATTTCTAGTTGATGTTCTTGCACATTTTAACTCTTCACGATTTAGTTTAATCTTTTTCTTTGTATTTCCATTGTTGAACTCCATTTATCTCATGGGTGTTGTGTTGTAGAGTTTTATCATTATTTCTTGCAGGGTTCAGATATCTGGTCTCATTTATTAATTGTTTAATTTGGTCAAATCTTAATTTACATAAGTAATTTTATTGTTCAAACTCTAATTACTTTAGTTTATTAATTTTGATCATCAACATTAACAATTAGTTTAAATTAATTCATTTCTTATAATTTTTTATTAAGCGTTGATTTAAATAATCATCTATATACATCAACTTGGTAATTCAAACATTGTTATTCTTTGGATTAATTTTTTTTAAAATCCAAACTTCATTTAATCTTAGTTTTTTTTAAAATTTGCTTAAATTAAATAAATTTTAAAAACTCATACATTTTTCCTATTTCATTTTAACTCAAATCGTTTCATTTATAAGCTTTTTATATCATTTATAATCAAAATCTATTGTTGGTTTTGTAATTCGTTTCAATTAAAATTTGTTTCACCATTTACATTAAAAATTTAAACTTTGTTTAATATCTTTGTTTACCTATTCTGTTGTAAGTTAACATCAAGTTAAATTTATTTTTCTTAACCTTGATCAGTATATATTCATTGTTATTCACCTTGTTAAGTTAATTTGATTATTTTATCATGTCTACTCTAATTCTGGAAATTAAACTAAATAGTTCCAATTATCACCAATGGAAAACTCATGTTTAATTTCTATTCTAGTTTAAACATTTACTTGAAGTTGTTCCAGATGCAGCTATTGAACCAGCTACCTATGCTTCACAAGAAGAAAAAGATGCATGGAAGGTCAAAAATGAAGAAGCCCTTGGTTTGATTGGTCTCTCCATCATCCTTGATCTTTATGTCCTAATTGGATATTGCACCAAAGCTCATGAAGAATGGGCCATTCTGCAACAGACGTATGACAGCTCATCGAAATCTCGTAAGATTCAACTCCAAGACAACTTAGATGACTTAAGGTATAATGATTTTAAAAATATGGATGAATTTTTACTCAAGTTTGATGCAGTTAAAAGTCAACTAAGTGGTGTTAATGTTAGTTTAAGTGATATTAGATTAATTACAATTATTCTTAAGAAATGTCTTCCTAAAGAGTTTCAGCAATTTATTACTAACATTCACTCACATCTTGCTATTCCTACTTTAGCTCCTCATTTAACTTATGCTATATTTCAAAATTTGTTACGTCAAGAGGAGGCTAAATTATTGTAATTTGGTACTATTAAGTCTTTTGAACATGCTTTTGTTTCTAAAACTCCAAATGATAGTAATAAATCTTATACTTCTAATAGTAATCATCATAATAACAATTATTCCAATAACAATAATAACTATTGTAACAATAATAACTATTGTAACAATAATAATCATAACAATGGCTATTCAAATAACCATAATCATAATAATAATTATTCAAACAACAGGTCTAATTCTAGGCCATCATACAATAATAATTACAATAATTACAATAATCAACATAACAAAAAACCACATTGTACTTATTGTG
>MU228220.1:1821270-1832987 GCA_018584345.1 Thuja plicata
TCATAAGTTACATCTTATTCATAGTGATCTTTTGGGTCCAATGGAGAACATATCCATACAAGGTTCAAAGTATGCTCTAACCTTTGTGGATGATTTTACTAGAAGAATTTGGATTTATTTTTTGCATGCTAAAGATCAAGTACTTGATACATTTTCTGAATTTCATATGTTTGTGGAAAGGCAATCTGGTTCTAAACTTAAAATAATTAGAATAGATAATAGTACTGAATATGTTAATAATGCTTTTCATTCTTACTTAAGATCTTTTGGTATAAAACATAAGCTTACTGTTCCTTATACACCACAACAAAATGGTGTGGTGGAAAGGAAGCATAGAACTATTATGGAAATGGCTTTATGTATGGTACATGCTAAAGACATGCATTACAATTTTTGGGCTAAATCTATGGCTTGTGCCACTTATCTTCTTAATAGAACTGCTACTAAAGCTTTGCAAAATATAACTCCTGAGGAAGCATGGTCTAGTAGGAAACCAAATTTACAACACTTGAAATTTTTTGGATCTATTTCTTATTTTCACACACCTAAACAAAAAAGGCATAACTTGATTCTAAATCTTCTTCCTTTACTTTTGTTGGGTATGATGAATCTACTAAAGGTTATAGAGTTTATGATCCTACTACTAACAAGGTACATATTGCAAGAGATGTTGTTATTGCAGAAAATGAAGTTCATGATTGTTCCAAGGTAAAAGATGATTAATTTAAAGGGGGTATTATTGATCTCTTGGAGGACCAACCTCCTATTATAAATCCTACTCCTAAATCACCTATTTCTATTCCTATTAGTATTAAAAAAGATGATGATGATGATGATGATGATGATGATGATGATGATGATGATGGTGATGGTAAGAATATCTCTACTCCTCTTAATGATAAATTTGCTCATGATAGTGATAATGTTGTTCATGATGATAATGACGAATTTATTCCTCATAGTGATGATGAAAATGATGAATTTACTCCTCATAGTGATATTTCCATTACTTCTAGGAGAAATCCTAAATGGTTTAAAGATTTACTTAATGAAGGTGATGATTATATTTCTAGAATGGGTGGTCTTAGACCTAGGACACTTAATTATTGTAACTATTCTTTAATTTCTTCTCTTATGAATTCTAAAGATCCTCAACCTTTTTTTCAAGCTAAAAATCAACCTCATTGGCAAAGTGCTATGCAAGATGAATATGATAGTTTAATTTCTAATAATACTTGGGATTTGGTTACTTTACCTCATTGAAAAAATCTTGTTTCATGTAAATGGTTATATTAAACTAAGTTGAATGCTAATAATGAAATTAGTAAGTTTAAAGCTAGACTAGTAACAAGAGGTTTCTCTCAAGTTAAAGGAATAGAATATAATGAAACCTTTTCTCTTGTTGCAAAAATGCCTACTATTAAAGTTGTTCTTGCTTTAGCTGCTAAAATGAATTGGCCTATTCACCAAATGGATGTTAAAAATGCCTTTTTAAATGGTGATTTGCATGAATCAATCTATATGTCTCAACCTCCTAGTTTTATTAAAGAAGGTAATGAACATCTTGTATGTAAATTAAATAAAATTATCTATGGTTTAAAATAATCTCCTAGAGAATGATATTCTAAAATTAATGCTTTCTTTATTTCTCAAGGTTTTTCTAGAAGTAAAAATGATCCTAACTTGCATATCAAGCATAATGAAAATGAAATTATTATTATTATTATTATTATTTATGTTGATGATTTGATTCTTACTTCAAGTTCTAACCATTTAATTTATGATATTAAGTCTAAACTTAACCAAAAATTTCAAATCACTGATTTAGGACTTCTTCATTACTTCTTAGGAATGCAAATTTGGCAAACCCCTTAGGGTATTTTTCTTTCTCAAAGTAAATATGCTAAAGATCTTCTTGATAAATTTTATATGAATGATGCTAATCATGTTTCAATTCCATGTGAATTAGGAACTAAATTAATGATAGAAATGGAAACTCCATTTATATATGCTACAATTCCTTATAGACAACTTGTTGGAAGTTTAAATTATCTAACTCTCACTAGACATGATATATCTTTTAGTGTTGATTTAGTTTCAAGATTTATGTCCAAACCTCAACAAACTCACTTCAAAATTTCTAAAAGAATATTAAGGTATATTAAAGGTACTCTTGATTTAGGTTCATTTTATGATGCAAAGTCTGATTTTGCCTTAAAAGGATTTACTGATTCAGATTTAGGTGGAGACCCCAATGATGGGAAATCTACTTTTGGGTATTATTTTTTTCCTGGTTTAGGTGATATATCTTGGAAAAGTAAAAAAGATCAATCTGTTTCACTATGTTCTACTGAAGCTGAATACAAAAGTTGTACCAATGCCTCCAAAGAATCCTTATGGCTTAGAAGAATTCTTGAAGATTTGGGTCTACCTCAACAAGAACCTACACCTTTATATTGTGACAATCAAAGTGCAATAGCCTTGGTGAAGAATCAAGTCTACCATGCAAATTCAAAGCACATTTCTCTCCAACACCACTTCATTAGAGAGAAAATTGAAGAAAATAAAGTATCACTCATCTATTGAAAAGGTGAAGATCAAGTTGCAGATATTTTGACAAAGCCTCTTTCTAGAGAGAAATTTGAATTTCATTGTAAAAATTTGGGTTTAATAGCCCTTGATGTAAATCCCCCAAGTAAAGATTAAAGTGGGGTGTTAGAATTAATCTTTCCTTGGTTGAAAATATGTAATTAAAAGTATAAACCAAGGTATCCTTATTTTTATTTGTCCTCTAGTCCAAGTAGGAGGACATGTCACTATTTTGTATTTCTTTAATAAGGAAAATAGATATTCCTCCTTAAGAGGAATCACACATTTGTCACACACACAATATGAATGTGGCATTCATAAGAGAAGGGAGTTACATGCAAAATCCTCCACTCATCTCTACTTAAGAGATGCCTCTCACACACTTTCTCTAATAATCTTCTCCTCTCTCTAATTTCTTCTCTCAATCTCTCATTGCTCTCATTATTGTATTGAGCTTATTTATCTCATCCTTTAGGCTTTGTGTCATATTCTTATTATTCACAAAGGGGTTTTTCTTTGCTTTTCCCCTTACAAAAATCTCTTGGCTCTTTGTTGGATTCTTGGAGTATTTTCATGTTCTTGGTGATTGATCTTGAAAACTTTATCTCACATTTGGTCTATGGTAAACTCCTTCTTGCACTTCATTTTCTTGGATTATTTCATGATCTTATTTTCATTATCTTAATACTCCTAACAAAAATATAGTTTCCTATACATTTAACATTCACTAATATTTAGCATTCATCATTAAGGGATTGGTAAAAAGTAGAGTTTCAATTACTTATCACAAATATGATAAACATGATACAAAAGATCTAGCATAAGGGGAACATGTAATCTAGCATTAAAGGATGGAGTGAAATAAAAACAAAGTATAAAATAGGGCATATAAACTTAACAAAAAATAGAGCATATATCATAACAAAGATTGTGAGGGAATAGAGCATTAAAAATTATATGCTAGACAAACTGAAACAGGAAAATAAGAACATACAAAGGGAGTTGGAAAAAATCTAAATAAGAATGGTTGAAGAGATAGAAGAAAGTAAATATTTTGACAAAGCTAAGAAATTTTTTGTGGATTCTCTAAAATTCAAAGACAAAACCTTAACGACTAAGGTGGATGATATTTTTAGATTTGAGCAAGAAGTTTTTCTATTGAAGGAATACCCATGATTCTAATGAAAATAACATAAATTTATTAAGAGAGAATGTTATTATGAGAAATTAGAATGGAGAGTTGAAAGAAGAGTTGAAGAGTGTTAATGATCTATTGGAAAATTTCAACAAGGCTTCTCCTAAACTTGATGAACAACTCTCTATACAAAAGAGTAAAGGCGATAGACAAGGTTTAGGTTTTTCCAAATTTGAAGTTGGTTAAACATCTGGTAAAAAAGAGAATGATTCTTGTAACCACCCTAATTTGGTCTACTATGACTAAAGACCCTATTTTCCCTAAGTGCAATCATACCCCCGATTATTTCCAAACGACTCTATTACTGCTTGGCATAATTCTTTGAATCAATTTAATTTCCTACGGTGATCAAAATCATTAAGTTAATTTATTTAGCCAGAATAAATAATCGATCAAATACATGGCTAAAATGATTAATTTAACAGGAATTAAATAAAGTCCTAAATCATTTGCTCACTTGCAAAAGAACCAATCCCCTAGCTTGATTAATCTAATTAATTGGCTATACTCCTTTAATTATAAAAGAAAAATCAATTAAGTTGTTTAAATAACTAAATTTCCCATTTTTGAATGAATTAAATAAGTTTAATTTATTTCATTAATATTCCTCTAAACCCCCAACCTAACCCAACTCAACCACTTGGACCCTAGGTTCAAACCTTTCCCACCCCTTTCACCCTTGCTAAGCATTCTTCTAATCCTAATCTAATTCTAACCCCCCTTCTTAATGATGTCAGATTCCATTAAAGAAGTGATTAGGGACTCAACCCACTTGAGAAAGTCAACTTTCTCAAGATTGACTTCTCTAAGGACCAACTTGCCAAGTTGATTCTTACTCCCTCCCATGCCTCTTAATGAATTTCATTAATGACCCCTTAATGGATATACCCTCTTGCTCATCCATCATTAATGCCCAAGGCATTAATGGCTCTTACACTTTATTAATGACCTTAGGGGCTCCATTAATGAACCTTCTCTCTCTCTCTCTCTCTCTCTCTCTCTCTCTCTCTCTCTCTCCCATTTTTCTATAAATTGAAGAGGTTTGGAGCTCATAAGAAGCCTTAATTTTTGAATAGTAGTGTTTTTATACCAAGATTTTGAAGGAATCTCAAAGCATTTTTATGCTACCCATTCCTTCATATTTTCATGAACACTCCATAGTTACTTTCATGCATAGTTATAATGCTCATTTTTAGACTAATATGCATGCTTAATAATCAAATAGTTAGTTTAAACTTGAATCTTTCATGCTAGGTTGTTTATGTCACTAGTATTAGCATAATATGAGGGCTTTTATGTTATTTACTATACTCATCCTAGTTAGAAAGCAATAGGTCAATGTTAGGGTTTGATATGATTACTAACCTTTGTTTATCACTAACAGAATGATGTATTGAATTGTTGTGTTACAGGTAGCAGGTGCAACATTTGACGAACACATTTCTGGCACCCACTATGGGGCCTGATTTCCAACTTGGTCCCATTTCCTAATCATTTTTTTCTCGATTTGTCATCCCAGTTTTTAGGTCCAGGTCCGTATCAGGTCAGGAAAGGTTGTATCTGGTGGATTTGCTCACATCGTGACTTCCTTGTCCGTATTGTGGTATTCTAGGCTCGCACCTAGGGTTTCCTAGATTGTAGTCAGTTTTGGCTCGTATCTGGTAACTAGAAGTCAGTATCTGGTAGCATAAGTTTGCATCCAGTTTCCTACCTTGCATGTGTATGCACCCTAAAATGGTCACCTAGAATTTGGGTCCCATTTATTATTTTATCAATTTATCAAATTTTCTGAATCAATGCTTTGCAACATTTTCAATTCAAATCAATTTCCTTGATCAAATTGTAACTAATTCAATTATTTCAACATTTCCTAAGGTTTGATCATTTTTATTTAATTAAAAGATTTAATCTCCCTTTTAATTAAATAAAATTCCTCTTATTTAATTAAATTCAATTTCCCTCATTTAATTAAATAAAATTCTTCTAATTTATTTAATTAAAAGAAAATCTCTCTTTTAATTAAATAAATAAAAATCCCCACTTAAAGAACTTTATTTGTTGAAAAAGGCAATAAATTAAATCAAAAATTAAATAAAAATCCCTTTTTCATCACATCTTTCTAAGTGGTGGGTTTTTGCCTCTTAATCTCAACCATTGATCAATTCTTTTTTCCTCTTAATCTCTACCATTCACTTTCCTATATAAGGAAACCTCTCCTTCTCATTTGATAATCATCAATCATCTATCAATATATTAGGTTTTCATAGTATTGTTATGTTGTAGGTTTGGAGAGAAATTTTGGAGGAGGATTTGAACACTTGAGCTTGGATATTGCAACTTCTCTCTTCTTGTCTACTTCTTCTTGCATCCATGGCTATTCATGTAGATTACATTCATGTTTATTTTCATAGATTAAACTTGCATTTGTATCTCCTTTCATAGATTAATCATGCATTGTTATCATTTAGATTAATTTCCTTTTATGCATTGCAATCATATAGAGTAGATCTCATTTTCATGCATTTGAATCTCTCATTTCATGGTGTACTTGCATAGGCACTAACTAGGTCAATTTGAGGGCCTCCATTTCACACCATTGCACTTCGTGACTAGAGAGATATGGATCGATATTTGAGGCCTCATTCTTGAGCAACCTTGGATGGAATGATTTATAGAAGTGTGTCAACATTTTAGCACACATTTTTGGCACCCACCATGGGGCAGAAGATTCATTTTCTGTCTTTATAGCTATTTTTAGTCAAAAAAAATTTCGGATTCAAAATTTCCATCTTTTCTGTACTTGCTATTTTTGTCTACAGAGAAAGTTTGCACGAGCTTTTGCTAGTTTTCACGTGAGATTGTTCCAAATCTGGTGTTTCTTCATGTGGCTCAAAGTGTTTCTTCGTGTGGTTCAATGTACTTCTTCGTGTGAGATTTGGCATCAGTGGTCTATTTTGGCTGGTTTGTTGTTTCTATCCTTTTTGTACTTTCTGAGCATTATGTCACACGACAGAGCATATCTTCACGCGAGCTTTCTATTTTCTCGCTCAAAACTATCATTTTCTCGCATGGCTCTATCATTTCTTCACGTGGTATTTCATAGCAGAGAGCTCTTTTCATTGCTATATGAATTATATCCCTGATTTTTCATGCTAACCACTAATGTTTACTATTTTTCTAGTGGTTTGTGATTTGTTTTTGTTGTTGTTGTTGCTAACTTGGACTTGCTTGGATAAACAACAAAATGATTCGCGTTGCTTTGGATTTGAGGTATTTTTTTACTCTCTATAACATTTGGATTTTGGGAATTAAAATGAATATCTCATGTGTCTAGCTTGAGTGTTTCTTGCTTTCATAGATCACATTTCCAAATTGGTGCTCTAAAATGGACCTAGATTTGCTTTTCTTGCATATATGTTTCACATAGTAATTAGGCCCTATGAACACTATTTGTGGTGATCTTAAGAGAGTGGGATTCATTTGCTTGTTTTACATGTGAAGCTCTTCTTAATGATAGATCCCTTTGTAGGTAGGGAAGGATTTTGTTTTCATCTCATTGGTTAACTTGGTTTGGGCTTCAACTTTTGGCAATACTTTCTCTCTTTGGGGGATTGGTGTCATTTTTTGTTGTGTGAGCCTTGAATGAGGTGATTTCAAATTAGCAGGTCAATGAATCATGTTTGCTATGTTTGGGTGAGGTGAAGAGGCTAGAAGATTATTCTCTTTTCCCTTTTGGGAGAATCAAAAACTTGGAACTCTTGAATCCGAACTAAGTCCCCATGTGGTCCATATTGTGAGTCTTCCTTGTTAGAGAGGGTTGACCATAGTGGACATTCCCTTTATTGGGTCAACCATGTGGATAGAACCTCAAGCGGTAATAGCCATTTTCGCCATGGAAGTAACAACCACTATATAAATGTCCTTGTGGAAGAAATCTCCATGGGTGTAGTTTCTTGTGTTTGTCAGATCTCCTCAACAACTCCTGATTGATTAAATTCTTGGACTGTGTCAAAACCTCAGTGCGCCAGGATTGGATTTCACCCACTTCAAGTTGCAAAAGTTACAGAGTCAAGCCATTACTAAAAACCATAGTGCAAGCAACTTTTTCTTTCATAGGACTATGTGCGTGATTGGAAAACATTTGAGAACATACACAAGTAGCACTCTTATGGATTAGAATTACTATGACACTATCCATGTTTATGTGCAAGGTTGCTTTTCCCTTGCTCATTGTTTGAAGACATTGACTGCTTGAACTCCCTGATTGCTGTCTTATGTGCTTGATTCATGATAAAATATGTTAATGTACCTAGTTGGACAATTAAAACACATGAAATCTGAGTTTTGTGTCCTTTTCTCGTGTGATAAAACTATTTCTTCATGTAGTTCATTGTACTTCCTCATGCGGCTTGTAATACTCTCTCGCGCGAAACCTGACACCAGTCATTGTTTACTATTTTGCCTGCCTGTTCTATTTTATCACGCCATTCGGTACACTTTTTCATGTGGCTGAGCATTTCCTTGCATGACATAGCATTTCCTCATGTGAGATAGGTACTTCCTCGCGTGAAACTGCTCGTCAGTCTGCCAGTGTTGTTATCATTTTTGATCCATTTTTAGCTTGTTGTCCTGTCATTTTTAGTTTTCTGGGTTGATCCAGATCTGATTGGATTACTTACCCTGCTGTTAGAAGCTTGTTTTGCTTAGGATTCTTGCGTTTGAACACTTGAATTAGCAATCTTTGATTTCAAAAGTGACCTTGCTTGGTGTTTGGTGAGGTAGAGACCATCCTTGTTGAAATGACAAACCATTAGATTCTTTGATAACATACCTAGAGAGTTTTGGTAGTCTCTTGTCCATTCACTTTCATACAATTTCAATCTCAATTTATATAATTTGGGTAAGACCATCCTCCTGGTCCATATGTGCTAGGGTATTCACCCAAATCTATTGGGCACCTCTGTGGTAGTGTTGGCTTATTCCTATTTGCAATTTTCTATCTTATCACTTCTTTTGGACAAGTTAATGCCTTTTCTATCCTAGGTTGGTACCAACGTTTCTTAGGGTGATCCTATCAACTAGTACCTTTTGTTTCATGCTAGTTACAAAAAGATATCAAGTAACTCAAGGAAAATGACCTTAAGTGGTTTTTAACCAATTACCCTTAGTTCAAACTCACCAAAGACATAAGGAAAAAGGTGTTGGAGATTTGATTCTGAGCAGTTGATTGTTTGTATGTTTGTCATTGATGACAACATATAATACACAGTAGTAATTCTATATGAACTTATTTGAATGATGACATGAAAAATTGCATGGATAGATACATGTTTTTGACATGTTTATTATGTTGTGTTCATACACGCAGACCCAGAAATGATGTTTCAGTAAAGTTATGCAATTCTGTTATTAGCAGTTACAGTTCTGGATGCATAATTGTTTAGGGCCGACATATATAACGTGTTACATGAGTTGCACCTATATTTAGGATATGCGTGTGTATATTCATTTTTATTTATGATTTTTTGATACAAATCTAAAGGCACCAAATGTGTTTCAAGATGATTGCAAAGTTATGATTAATTTGGTGAGGCTGACTAAGTGAAGCGTCGCGTCTGTTCGGCATTGACTTGCGCAGACTTAATATTTATTGCATGCTTAGTTAACCCAACTAAGATATTGATGAAGTGTTTCTAAGAGCTTACATGACATTCTAATTTAGACAAGATACTTATAGTAGGTCATTTGTGATAAGAAGAGTTGCGAAAGCCAGAGATAAGAAAAGCAGAGTAGAGTGGTAAAGCAGCAGAGCTATATTTATCATATGTTGATAATATAGATATTGAATTTGAAGCTTTAAGAATACAAATAAGATTGTTATAGTTCTTTACAAGAGGTTAAATCATCATCACACAAAAGGAACTGATCAGACAATCAGTGTCACAAGCAGTAGTTCATCTTGTTGATATAGTGTGTATCAAATATCCAGAAGGTTGTAGCCTTCACCACTTGGATAGTGAGTCCACCACCCTTAGTAGGGATACTTGTAAAAGACTCCTAACAGGGTCTGACCCTTAACCAGGTCACTATACTACTACATTGTAATGTAAAACTCCTAACAGGGTTGAAATATCTTCTAACGGGGATTACTACAAACAAGTATAGTTTATTGTGGGTGCTAATTCCCACCAGGGTTTTTACCATTTGGTTTCCCCATAATCAAATTGTGTGTTGAGTACTATGTTATCTGATTATGCATTTACTTTGTTGTACACTAATGTTAAAGAAGTAAAAAGAGATTGAAGTAACTCATAACTGATTCACCCCCCCTCCTCTTAGTTATCCTTTGGGACTATTCTAACAATTGGTATCAGAGCCAAGTGCCTTGGAGAAGAAGCCTAACAACTTAAGGTAGATCAAGATGTCTTACTTCAGAAAAGAAAGCCCTAAGTTTGATGGAGAGAACTATTTGGATTGGAAAAACAAAATGATAACACATCTATAGTGCATTGGATTTGAGATATTTGAAACTGCCACACAAGAGGTTGTAATTCCATCTCTGAAAGACCTTGCAAAAGATGATGCTACTAATAGACAAAAGGAAACATTTACCAATAATGCAATTTCCAAAGAATCCCTAATCAACACCTTATCTGACAGTGAATTTTGGGAAATCAAGAAGATTGACAAAGCATATATCATATGGAAGTATTTAGAATACATGTTTAAAGGAGATGTTCAAGCAAATAATGCACGCAGGAAGACATGGAAGAAGAAATACAATAGTCTTGAGATGTTACCAGAAGAAAACATTAGATATTATAATCAAAGGATAAATGAAGCAGTATCCAGAATTAGGAACAATGGTGGTGAAATATTAGAAGAAGATATAATGGATAAGTTGTTAATTACTTTGACATCAAACTATGAAAAAAATATCAATATTCTAAAGGAAACTATGCAATTCTCACAAGACTTGAAGAGAGAGACTCTAATAAAAAATATTTGCATTTGAGATATCAAGATTGAAGACTAAAACTAAAAGTGAAACAACCTTCAAAGCCATAATCCATGGTAAGAAATCCTTACACACCTCCAGTCACAATGAGAAAGAAGAAGTTGATGAATAACTTGAAGAAATCATAGCTATGATTACAAGAAGAGAAAAGAAAGGAAAAGGTAAATATCAAGGATAGCTTCCATTCAAATGTTTTTCATGTAATAAGATAGGTCACTTTGCATCTACATGTCCCACAAGAGTCAAGAAGTTTAGATCTTACTACAAACCCAACTATAGGAAGGAATGTTATCATGTTGAAGAAGGTGTAACCGATGAAGATTTAGGAGAAGATGAAATTGAATTTGTTTCCCTTAGAGATATGGAAAGGATGCTTGAGGAAATGGACATTGCAGATGAAAAGGAAGAAAAAGAACTAGCCCTAATTTCCAAAGCAGACATCAGAACTGATTGGATCATTGACAGTGGATGCTCTCATCATATGATAGGTGACAAAGATAGATTTGTTCAGTTAGACAAGTACAAAGGTGGTATGGTTAGATTTGGAGATAACACTCTCAAACCTATCATAGGTAAAGGTTCTATCACTTTGGATGGAAAGAATAAGATAGATGATGTTCTATATGTTGATGGATTACATCATAACTTGCTGAGTGTTGGACAACTACTTGACAAAGGCTATCATTTTGAGTTCAAAGACAACAAGTGCATCATTAACAACAAGGATGGAGACATGATTGCATCAAGCTCCAAAACAAAAGGTAATGTTTTCCAGCTTAATTCTAATATAATTTGTTTTGTTGCAAAGGTGGATGATAGTTGGTTATGGCACAAGAGACTTTGTCATATCAACTTTGATAATATAGTAAAGATCAGCAATGTTAAGGCAGTTAGAGACCTACCAAGTATTGCAAG
>MU228220.1:1834562-1857563 GCA_018584345.1 Thuja plicata
TGAGAGACTTGATGGTTATCTTACCAAGATTGGATTCAAGAAAGGAGTAGCAGATTATAACCTATTCACAAGAGAAACACCTGATGGATTATTGTTAGTTGCTATATTTGTTGATGACATTATCTTTAGAGGTAATGACAAGTTCAGTAAAGCATTTGCAAAAGAAATGCAGAATGAATTTGAAATGAGTATGATTGGTCCTATAAAATACTTTTTGGGATTAAATGTAAATAAAAATGATAAATGTATATTTATTAATCAGTCTAAATATGTGAAGGAAATACTAAAGACTTTTTAGATGGAAGATTGTAAACCAGTATGCACTCCCATGATAACAGGAAGAAAGATTTCAAAAGATGATGACTCCACAGTAGTTGAAAAGACATTGTACAAATCTATGATTGGTAAACTCATTTATCTAACTCAATCTAGACCTGACATCTAATGCAGTTGGCATTGTTGGAAGATTTGTAGCTGAACCCAAGCAGAGTCACTAATGGCATTAAAAATGATATTTAGATATCTAAAAGGGACTATAGACTATGGTTTATGGTATCCTAAATTAGAGAATGTAAAACTTCATGTGTATACAGATGCAAATTGGGCAAGTTGTATTGATGATAGGAAGAGAACTTTAGGAGGAGCAGTTTTCCTTGGAGACAGGTTGGTTTCTTGGATAAGCAAGAAGCAAAACTATATTTCTCAGTCAACCGCAGAAGCTAAATATGTTGCAGCAGCACTGAATTGTTCAACTATGGTTTGGATCAAGCAGATGGTTAAATACTTTGGCATTCAGGTTGATTATCCTATTGTCATTCATTGTGATAATGCTAGTACTATCAACATGTCTAAGAACCCTGTGATGCACGCAAAGACAAAACACATACAAATCAAGTACCATTTCTTAAGAGAAAAAGTTGCAGACAAAGAAGTCAGATTGGACTATGTGAACACCAAAGAATATTTGGCAGATATTTTCACAAAGCCCTTATCAAAGGATACTTTTTAGTATATCATGGAGAAGTTGGGAGTAATTCCCTCTCCTAAGTTTGTTTAGAAGAAGCAACAAAGACATCAGTCATTATGTGACTGATGAATGGTTGACTACTCTACTTCTGGAGTAGTACCTGTGCCTAAAGAACTATGGTTCCCTTTTCCATTGATGTCAAAGGGGGAGCATATAGTAAGGAGGAGAATGTACTAAGGGGGAGCATATACTCTGGGGAAGTATATAGAAGGAACAAAAACTCAGACAGAGGAACTGCAGTAGTTTAGAGGAATCTTTGATGAGGATATTGAGAAGATTGTAAAAGAAAGAGGACACCATGAACAGAGGATGTTTCTGATATCATATGTTGCCATCAATATCAAAGGGGGAGATTTTTGGAGATTTGATTTTGAGCAGTTGATTGTTTGTATGTTTGTCATTGATGACAACATATAATACACAGTAGTAATTCTATATGACCTTATCTGAATGATGACATGAATACTTGTGTGGATAGATACATGTTTTTTACATGTTTATTATGTTGTGTTCATACATGCAGACCTAGATATGATGTTTCAATAAAGTTATGCAATTCTGTTATTAGCAGTTACAGTTCTGGATGCATAACTATTTAGGGCCAACGTATATAACATGTTACATGAGTTGTACCTATCTTCAATATATGTGTGTGTATATTCATTTTTATTTATGATTTTTTGATACAAATCTAAAGGCGCCAAATGTGTTTCAAGATGATTGCAAAGTTATGATTAATTTGGTGAGGCCGACTCAGTGAAGCATCGCATCTGTTCAGCATTGACTTGCATAGACTTAATATTTCTTGTGTGCTTAGTTAAGCCAACTAAGATATTGATGAAGTGTTTCTAAGAGATGACATGACCTTCTAATTTGGAGAAGATACTTATAGTAGGTCATTTTTGATAAGAAGAGTTGCGAAAGCCAGAGATAAGAAAAGCAGAGTAGAGTGGTAAAGCAGCAGAGCTATATTTATCATATGTTGATAATATAGATATTGAATTTGAAGCTTTAAGAATACAGATAAGATTTTTATACTTCTTTACAAGAGGTTAAATCATCGGCACACAAAAGGAACTGATCAGACAAGCAGTGTCACAATAAGTAGTTCATCTTGTTGATACAGTGTGTATCAAATATCCAGAAGGTTGTAGCCTTCACCACTTGGACAGTGAGTCCACCACCCCTAATAGGGTTACTTGTAAAATACTCCTAACAAGTTCCAACCCTTAACTAGGTCACTATACTACTACATTGTAATGTACAACTCCTAACAAGGTTGAAATATCTTCTAACAAGGATTACTACAAACAAGTATAGTTTATTGTGGGTGCTAATTCCCACCAGGGTTTTTACCATTTGGTTTCCCCGTAATCAAATTGTGTGTTGAGTACTGTGTTATCTGATTATGCATTTACTTTGTTGTACACTAATTTTAAAGAAGTAAAAAGAGATTGAAGTAACTGATAACTAATAACTGATTCACCCCCCACCTCTCAGTTATCCTTTGGGACTATTCTAACAAAAGGACCCATATTTGATCAATCACCTAGGAATACTTCAGAGATTTGGTTTGATTCCAAGAGTCACCTTATTGAGTTGGGTATCCCCTTAGCATCTTCTCACTCTTCTATGGATATGAGTTACACAATGACTCAAAGGGAGAGAGAAGCCATGGATAAACGTTATGAGGATTTGTATGCAAGGAGTGGACATGCTCTTTCCTTCAGTGGTTCCTCTCACAACAGTAGACCAACCTCACCCCTTATTTCAACAAGATATTTGGATGCACATCAAAGGGATTATAGAGAGAAAGGTAAGAGACATGTTTATGATGATGAGTTATCCCAACATGAGAAACAAGGAGATGAGCTTCATGATGCTCACATCAATGCAACCTATACCAACAACTTGTTTCAACATTCACGACCAAGCTCACCTCTTAAAACATCTAACAATTACATGAGTGATAGACTCAAGAGGATTGAGCATGAAAAGAAGGTTTTTCAAGATGAACAAATTCATAAACAAGAACAAATTAAACGTCTAGAGTTGGAGAAACAAGCTTTAATGGAAATGGGAAGGAAAACCCTTCAAGAAGAGAAAGCTAGGCTCTTGGCTAGATAACTTCATGGTCCATTTAATCATATGCATATTAGTGGTGGAAATGGATCTCCTCCATCTACTCCTCCTAGGACTCCAAGAAGTAGGAGACATTCAAGATCACCATCACGATCTCCTATTCCTATAGGAAGAAAAGTTTCTAGACATGATCATCATAGGAGACAAACTCCTCATAGGAGCTCAAATCCAGCTTTGCAACATTCTCATTATGGTTCACAATATGGAGGAAGTAACATGAGTTTTGATCACACCTCCCAAGATTTTATGCACATGCAACAAGAACCATTCTTTCAACAGTATGTGGAGAAGTATGTGAAGAAAAACCAAGATAAGATCCTAAAGAGTCTAATTGATAATGGGGCTAACGTCCCTTACAAATTTGATGTGGATAGAAAAATTAAAAGACAAGACCCTTCTTGAGAGGAAAAGATGGATGAAGTGCTCAAACAAATAGCCAAGATGTCTGCACCTAAGAATTATTTCTCATTGGACTCAATTTGTCCTAATCCTTTTGATAAGAGTGTTGACATGAAAGAATTCCCTAGAAAGGTTGAAATTCCTCAATATTACAAATATGATGGAAGTGGAGATCCACATGATCATGTTCGATAGTTTTATACCACTAGCTTTGAGTTCCATCAAGATGATTCATACCTCATGAGGTTATTCCCACGAAGTCTTAGGGGGCAAGCAATGGAATGGTTTACTAAGATAACTCCTCCTGTTAAGACATTCAAAGAGATTGTTCAAATATTTTTGCAACACTTTGCATACAATATTTCAAGATCTATCACTTTGTTGGACTTATGCAACTTAAAGAAAAATAAAGGAGAGTCCTTTGTTACAATCTTGCAAAGATGGAGACGCAAGTGCTCTTGTTATTCTAGAACTATTCTTGATAATGAAAGGATGGATATTCTTGTTAACTATTTGGTCCCTGAGTTGAGGTATGAAGTTAAGAAAATGGTTTTTGATTCATTTGACACCATGGTTGAGATTGCATGCTGAATCGAGGATGTTTTGAGAGAACAAGGAATTTTGACTAAACATGGAAATAACAACAACAATAGTCAAAACAACAACAATTCTAACAAGGATAAAGGTAAGAACCAATATTGGAATAAGAACAAACAAGTGGTTAACGATGGAGTTGTGGATTCCTCCCAACATAAAGATCAACCTGTGCTCCACTTATCTAGCACTATTCAAGATACAAAGCTCAATACATCCACTCAAAAAGAAAGTAAGCCAAGTTACCAAGGTAAGCCTAAGAGTGAAAGATGTCAATTTACAAAACTTGGTGAAACATATGGGGAAATTTTATAGAAACTTATTGATAGAAATTTGGCACATCCCCTAGATGCGGTGCATTTTTGTATACCTGATCCTAAGCCATGGTGGTGGAAAGAAAAATAATTTTGCATATTTCATAATGGTATTGGACATAATGTTGAAAATTGCCCAAGACTCAAGCATCTCGTTCAAGACCTTATTGAGAATGGAAAACTTGTAGTAGATGGATTGAAAACCAATGCTGATCACACAGCATTCAAGGAACCTTTTCCCAAACATGAAAAGGGGGAAACCTCTAAACCCAAGAATGGCAAAGCTGTGATCAACTATACTTATACAGATGTAGAGAATACTATCAACATGCTTGAATTTGTGGAGGAAAATGTTGACATGATGAACGGAAGAGATCCTTATGGTTATGATCTAGATGAAGACTCTCCTCCCATGTTTGATAAAGAGCCTATTGTGGTGCTAAGGGGTCCCAACTCTAGAAATTCATCTCAAGCCCTTAATGTTGTTACCCAAAGTCAAGGTCATGTTGTCATTAAAGGACCCAATTCCAGTTAATCCAGTAAGCCTAAACAAGTGGCATCTAAACCTGTTATCTTTAAGCCAGCTGTCAATGCTAAATTGAACTACAATCTTGTTGACCAGTTACAAAGAACATCTGCTCAGATTTTGATCTTTGAGCTTTTAGAGTTGTCTCCAAGACATAAACAAATCCTTGAGGATGTTTTGCGTATGGCGAATGTCCCCAACAACTTAGATATTGATCAATTCCAGAATATGGTTAATCACATTGCTACCCCTCATTACCTTATATTTTCCAAAGATGATGATAAATCTTTGAGCCATCCACACAATCTTTCCCTTCATATTGAGGTCATGACCCATAGAACCTGTGTTAGGTGTGTGTTGATAGATGGGGGTGTTGGGCTTAATATTTGTTCTTTTAATCTTTTGAAAGAATTGGGTTATTCTAAAGAAGTTGTAGATACAAGAAAGAGAATTACTATCAAAGCCTATGATGAGGCAGAAATAAGTTCCAAGGGGTTCGTTGTCCTTCCTGTTAGGATTATCCCTATTCAAAAGGATATTTTATTTCAAATAGTTGATGTTGGACCCCTTGCGTATAATATCTTACTTGGTAGGCCATGGATTCATGACATGCAAGTAGTGTCATCTACCTACCATCAATGTGTTAAGTTCCCCTATAATGGAATAGAGATTTGTATACCTGGGGATAACACTTTATCTATTAATACAATTTTGGCAGGGGCTCATGTTCCCCTCAATAGAGAAGTAGAAAATTTTGATGCTACCTTAGCAAAATGCAAAGACAACTTTAAGACAATATACCTTGGTATGGGAGGGTATCAACTCAACTCCCTCACAACATTGCTAGTTTCTCCTAGGTCTTATGGTAAACCTTCAAAAGAGATGAAGCCTTCCTCTTCAACTATGACATTATTTGATAAGTTTGTAGAATCATCAGTGCCTATTTCGAATGAGAAAGAGGAAACATTTGTTAGAGACTAGATATATAGAGAAGAAAAGTACAAGCACAATGAGAACTTCTCCCCTTCTCCTAAAGCTTATGGGAGAGGATATACTTTTGTCAAGAATATGGGCTATCCTGGGTATGGCCCTCTTAATCACAATTTGGATGCTAGGTGTGAACCGCTTGATCATACTCAATTTGGACGCAAGTCTAAGAAACTAGTTGGCCTAGGATTTGGAAAATGCAAAAATCATACCAATCCTCTCTTTGAAAAGTTGGAGAGTTATGATGAACCAGAGTATGAACCTAATTTGACAAATCAACAAGATATGTGTGAAGATTGGGTCCCTTCCACTACTCTCCTTTGGGGAGATTCAGATATTTTAGTTACTCATGCATAAGTTGCCACTCTAGAACAAGAATCAGATATGGAAGATCCTTTGAGAGAGCGTCAAATAAATAATCTTTCTCGTTTAATGGAAAGAGAAAATGATACTCTTGATAAAGCTGGACCTTCAACATCACGATGTCCCAAGCCTTCATGGTGTAAGCATCCTAGTTGCAGTTTAGATACCAGCTCTAATGAATATGAATGGGACTCCTTTTTAGAGCCCTCAATAGTTGATAGAGATGTTGATGTTGTACACATTTATAGTTCTCAATCTAAGTTAGCCAATGAGTCACGTGTAGGATTAGAGGTTTTGAACCCACATGTTGCCTTAGTGGATGATTATGTGCTTGTCATGATGAATATGGTTTTGGGTAGCTTAGAGGGATGCTTGATAGACTCTCACTCTTTAGTCACCAGCAATAATATCATCCATATTTATAGCCCTGAACCAGTCATTGACTTGCCTCTTATTTATCCTGACCTTATTGATTGGTCCCAATACTATCAAAAAATTGAGCTTTTGACATTCCAAAATGATTATGAGATAGCTTGTTACCTAAATTCCATTGAACCTGTAGTCTCTTCCACCAGTGAACCAACTACTAGTATGACAGAGTCAGACATCAAATACCTTAGTGACAAGATAAAGAGGAAAGAAAATAAAAAGAATAGGTGTTTTGATGGCAAAAACCACTATGTGGCGGTGTCAGATTTTAAAAAAAAAAGTAAAAAGAAATGATGAATCCAAGGGTGAAAACCTCTCTAGGTTGCCTAAGGATGAGGTACTTGATCATCTTCCTAGCTATTTTCAGGACAAATCTTTGGTGCTTATTGATCCAACACAAGCAGTTAATTTGGGTACAAATGAGGCTCCTCAAATAGTGCACTTGGATGAGTCTTTGTCACCAACAGAAAAAGAAGTTTACACTAAGTTCTTACAGAGAAACAAGATCAATTTTGCATGGACTTATTCAGATATGCTAGGATTGGACATTGATCTTATTATGCATCACTTATATATAGCTCCAAATGTCAAACCAGTTAAATAGAAATTGAGGAAAATGCATCCTCATATAGATCTTCTAGTCAAAGCCGAATTAGAGAAGCTCCTTGGAGAAAAATTCATAAGAGCTATTGCTTATGCTGAATGGATATCAAATATTGTACCAGCTTCCAAACATGATAAATCCATTTGAGTTTGTACAGATTTTAGAGATCTTAATAGAGCATGCCCAAAGGATGATTTTCCACTCCCCAATATAGATATGATAGTGGATATGACTGTGGGTTATGAAATTTATTCTTTGATGGATGGTTTTTCTGGGTACAATAAAATTTAAGATAGCTCCTGAAGATCAAGAAAAGACTACATTCACTTGTGCATGGAGAACCTATTGTTGGAACTTTATGCCTTTTGGATTAAAAAATGTAGGAGCTACTTATCAATGAGCTATGACAACTATTTTTCATGATATGATGCATAAGAATATGGAAGATTATGCAGATGACACTTTGGCTAAGTCTAAACAAAGAGATACACACTTAGATGATTTGGAAGTAATTCTAGATCGCATGGAACAATTTCAACTAAGGTTAAATCCTAAAAAGTGTGCATTTGGAGTCACCTCAGGAAAGTTACTTGGATTCATTAATTCAGCAAAAGGAATAGAGGTTGACCCTGAAAAATTTCAAGCAATCCTTGACATGTCACCTCCTGCAAACATTAGTCAAATGAGGAGTCTTTAGGGACGTCTTCAATCATTAAGGAGATTTATTTCACAATTGGCAGATAGAGCTCAACTCTTCAATAAGAACTTGTATAAAGGAGTCAAATGTGTTTGGAATGAGGATTGTCGAAAGAGCATAGATCAAATTAAGAAGTACTTGTCCAATCCTCTTATTTTAATGCCTCCTATCCCAGGGAAACCTCTTATTTTATACATTTCAGCAAAATAATCTTCCTTGGGGGCATTGCTTGCTCAACTTGATGAAAATGGCAAAGAAAGAGCAATATACTACATTAACCGTACTCTTGTTTCATATGAGGTTAACTACACTAGCATTGAGAAAGCTTGCCTTGTTTTTGTGTTTGCTTCCCAAAAGTTGTGAAATTACATGCTTGCGCATACTATACACCTCATAGAAAAAATAGATCCACTCAAATATTTGCTAAGTAAGGCTGCCCTCACAAGTAGACTTGCTAAATGGATGATGGTACTTTCTGAATTTGACATAGAGTATATTGAGAGAAAAGCAATCAAAGGACAAGCTATAGTAGATCAATTGGCTGATTTCCCATTAAAAGATAATGCACCTATTCAAGTTGACTTCCCAGATGAGCATCTTATGTATATGACTGAAAGAACTTGGAAGATGTTCTTTGATGGATCTTTTCTGCAAAATGGTTCAGGAGCTGGTGTGTTGTTTGTTTCTCCTCATGGGCACACAATTCCTAAGTCTTATAAATTATTATTCCCATGTACAAACAATATTGTTGAATATGAAGCTTTAACAAATGGACTTAAGATAGCCATAGAGTGGAGAATCACAGATTTACACATCTATGGAGATTCACAACTGATAATCAACCAATTTAATGATTAATATCAAACAAAACATGAGAAAATGGTACCTTACAAGAAAATGGTTGATTCTTTAAGGAGATAATTCACATTTGTCACATTTCAGCAAATCCCTAGAGCAAAAAAAAAGCAGATGATGCTATGGCTACACTTGCTTCACTCCTTTAGTTGGAACAACATGAATCACAATTTGAATTCCTGGTGGAAGAGCTACACCACCCTATCTTTGACTCCCAAGAAAGCCATATTATTTGTACCCTTGTTGGTCATGAATCATCTCGTTATGGTGCCATTTACTCATATCTTTGTGATGGCATTATACCTAAAACCTTTAATAGATTTGAACACATAAATCTTACCCGAAAAGCCTCTTGCCATTCCCTTATCACTGGTGATTTGTATACGAGGGGTCTCGATAGAACACTTCTTAGATGCCTAGAAAAGGAATAATCCGATCAAGTTTTAGTTGATATTCACAAGGGCGTCTGTGGGGGACACTCCAATGGTCTTTCCAAGGCCTGAAGCTTTCTTAGGGTGGGGTACTATTGGCCCACGATGCAGATTGATGTAGTAGCTTTTGCAAAGTCATGTGAAAAGTGTCAAAAACATGGTAACTTGATACATGCTCCAAGTACGGAGCTTATTCCTTCTATTTCTCATTGGCCATTTTAGCACTGGGCCTTTGACCTTGTTGGGAAAATTCATCCCAACTCATCAGGTGGACACAAATTTATCATCACTGCTACTGATTACTTTACTAAATGGGTAGAAGTTGTCCCACTTTCTATTTCCTCGGGCAAGACAGTTTATCTATTTATTCTGAATCATATCATCTGTCGATATGGGGTGCCTTCCGAGATTATTACTAGCAACAAAGGCCAGTTTAAAAATAAGGACCTTAAACAACTCTGCAAGAAATTCAAGATTAAACAAAATTGGTCCTCCATTTACTTCCCGCAAGGAAATGGTCAAGGAGGCATCAAAAAAGACCATTCTTAAGATTTTTCATAGAATAGTGTGTAAGAATGGTAGAGATTGATATTTATAGATAAATTTGGCTTTGTGGGCCTATAGAACGAGTATTCATACTCCTACTGGGGCTACTCCTTTTTCCCTTGCATATGGTGCTAAAACGGTGTTACCTTTGGAGGTTGAGATTCCTTCACTTTGAGTTTCTCTCCATGGTCTAGTTACAGATGAAGACTACTGCACCATGAGACTTCAAGAGTTAGAACTTCTAGATGAAAAATAGCAAGAATCATTTGACCATATAAGAGTCTATCAAAAGTGTATGCCCAAAGCCTTCAACAAAAAGGTTCACCCTAGAGAATTCCAAGTAGGAGATCTTGTCCTACGTGAAAATCCTAAGAATCAACAGCATAGAGATCAAAAGGGTAAATTTGAACCTAATTGGCTTGGACCTTACATTATTATAGAAACTTTTGGGACAGGTGCTTATTTACTATCTATAGAGGAGGGAGAACAGCTCCCTGATCCTATCAATGTTTTGCACCTGAAGAAGTTCTATCCGTGATGCCCGTTTTGTCTGGGGGCACCCTTTTGTACATAATTATTGATCCTGAAAAAATCTAAAAAAATGATATATTGTCAAAATTTCTAAAAATCAGAAAGTGTCCTAAAAAAATGATCATCTTAGTGAAAACCTAGCAATAGGCACTTTGATGTATCTTCAAAAAAAAATTATTATATATTCCAAAAAATACAAAAAAAAAATTCAAAAAATTCAAAAAAATAGAAAAAGTGCCTCTGTGAAAACCTGGAAACAGACGCCTTGGTAGCAAAAAAAATAAAAAAATAATAAAAAGTCCTGAAAAAAGAAAAAAAAATTTAAAAAAATAAAAGAGAAAAAATTGTAATAAAATCCAAGTGGTGAAAACCTGGAAACGGGCGCTACTTGAGGCCTTTGCACCCCTTTTTCTTAGCGCGTGTCCTCGACACTTAGCCTCTCTCCATCATGCCTTGTCCTTTTTGCCTTTGTCTGGAATTGGTCTTTGTCTTTGTCTAGGGGCATAACTGTATTAGCTTTGGTCTCTTGGATGCATTAGTCTTTAGGACATCCCACAAATGGTGTTTTTCAATACCACCCCAACTGTATTTTTCAATACAACCCTTGACATCGAGTGTTTTTCAACACTTATTGGTTTGGTCTTATCCAGTTTTGTCATGTGGTCTTACCTTCTTGTAAGCATTTGATCCTTATCCTCAAAACCAATATCAGTTAACACACTTAAATTTTTAAACGCAACACTTAATGCTTGAGCTATGTCATGATATTTTCTTTGTGTGCTAACTATTATTGATTTTCGTTGAGTGTCCTTGTCTAATCAGTCTCTCTATGATGCATAGCTAGAGGACTTGGGGCATGGGGCATGTTTTTGTTTCCTTCCTGCTTTATGCTTCACTATTTTTGCACAACCATTTTGCTGGTCATCCTGGCCTCTATGCCTTGATGGGAGCATGGTTTTTCTATATTAAATTGGGTAAGCTAACAGCGAGTCATCTTGACCTTTATGTCTTTGATGCTTATGTTAGAATCTTTCCACATTTCAAATCTGATATACATCACATTCATATCTTCATAGTTGCACTCGTGACTAGTGATGGTTGTGTGATGTTTCTGATATAAATCGCATTCATATCTTCATAGTTGCACTTGTGACTAGTGATGATTGTGTGATTTTCCGATGTCCATTAATAATGGCCCAATGATGAAAATAAGCTCCTTAACATTCTCTAATGAATGATGAACACAAATTCCTATGTTTGTTGCTCTACTGTAAGTACACCTTTGCATTTTTATGTAGCTTGCATTGTTATACTTCATGTTAGTTGCATTTTTGGCTGCATTATGAGTTTGAGAGGGTTTCCTTCATCTTTCTTGTGGACTTTTAATCAACTGTGATCATGTTCAAATCTTCATTTCCTTATCTTCTTTTGTGATCTCAATCAAAATTTTCTATCTCAAACAATTGATTGATTTTGGGGCATTCTCTCTCTTGAGGCAAATTCTCTTTTTTTTTCTCTTTATTTCTTTTCACTTCTTCCAAACTCCTATATTTTGTTTGCTTTCACCCCACTTATTTTCTTCTAATTCAACCTTGGGTCATAATCTTTCATGATGATCTACCTTGGTTTTGTGATCTTTATATCTTTCATCTTACATCAAGAACCTTATCTTTAGTTCGATTTGATCAAAATTTATCAATTTGTTGTTTCTCCTCTATCTCATTTTGATTTCGATCACGAGGGGGCAGTACCTATCAAACTTCAATCTTTGATTCAGCTTTATCAATTATATCAGTCTTTCTTGAGATTCTTATCTCTGACAAGTCAATTACTTATTTCAGTGTTGACTTTGTCTTTTTTAATTGTGCTTATTTTTGTCCTGATGTGTTCCCAAATTGACCACACGTCTGGGTTGTTTTGTAATCCCAAGTCGACCTCACACTTCAACTGCATTCTTTGACTACGTGTGTTCCCGTGTCAACCACACATTTGTCAAAGAGGGGCAAATGTATACACCCTAAAATGGTCGCCTAGACTTTGGGCCCCATTTATTATTTTATCAATTTATCAAATTTTCTGAATCAATGCTTTGCAACATTTTCAATTCAAATCAATTTCCTTGATCAAATTGTAATTAATTCAATTATTTCAACATTTCCTAAGTTTTGATCATTTTTATCTAATTAAAAGATTTAATCTCCCTTTTAATTAAATAAAATTCCTCTTATTTAATTAAATTCAATTTCCCTCATTTAATTAAATTAAATTCTTCTAATTTATTTAATTGAAAGAAAACCTCTCTTTTAATTAAATAAATAAAAATCCCCACTTAAAGCACTTTATTTGTTGAAAAATGCAATAAATTAAATAAAAATCCCTTTTTCATCACATCTTTCTAAGTGGTGGGTTTTTGCCTCTTAATCTCAACTATTGGTCAATTATTTTTGCCTCTTAATCTCTACCGTCCACTTTCCTATATAAGGAAACCTTTCCTTCTCATTTGATAATCATCAATCATCTATCAATATATTAGGTTTTCATAGTATTGTTATGTTGTAGGTTTGGAGAGCAATTTTGGAGGAGGATTTGAGCACTTGAGCTTGGATATTGCAACTTCTCTCTTCTTTTCTACTTCTTCTTGCATCCATGGCTATTCATGTAGATTACATTCATGTTTATTTTCATGGATTAAACTTGCATTTTTATCTCCTTTCATAGATTAATCATGCATTGTTATCATTTAGATTAATTTTCTTTTATGCATTGCAATCATATAGAGTAGATCTCATTTTCATGCATTTGAATCTCTCATTTCATGGTGTACTTGCACAGGAACTAACTAGGTCAATCTGATGCCCTCTATTTCACACCTTTGCACTCCATGACTAGAGAGCTATGGATAGATATTTGAGGCCTCATTCTTGAGCAACCTTGGATGGAATGATTCATAGAAGTGTGTCAACATTTTAGCACATAGCATGTCAAAATTTGCTCGCATCTGGTTAAAATTACTGTGGTCTTCATTTTCTTAATTATAACACTTAACTAGTTGTGTTTCTTGACATCTTGAGGAGCTTAAGAAGTGATTGCAGGTTCTATTCAGGAGTTGGAAGACATTTCTAACGTGTGTGGTTGCAAGATTTTTCAATTGCTTTCCAATACTAACCCCTTTCAAAGTTTTTCAAACTTAAGAACATTTCTCCACACTTGCTAAAACAACCAAATAATATGCTCTTTTCCTCTTCAGGAAAATCAGAAAGTCAGACGTTGTTTTATCATTTGTGATGAAAATTGGGGGTAAATGAACAAGAAATCACATCGTATAATTCTTTTGGATTGGTAATTGAACAAACACAAAGCATTTAAATATGGTGGGATACATGAACAACTACATCATATAACTTCTTTTGGGACACAGAAATTGAACAAGCAAACTCATTAAATATTGTGGTTAAATGAACAAAAGAAAACTTTATCTCCAAGCATCCTATTTTCATTAAATAGGAACATCTTAAATCAAGCACAACATTGCTTGAGGGAATGAACTGTTTGCTTGATTTTGTTTTGGGAGAAAATGGCTTAGATTAGGAGAGTATGCTCTTCTTCTTCGGAAGAATAAAAAATCCAGACATCCAAAGCTCACCAATCCTTTGTATGTATATTTAATAGTAGAGGGCTTGCCGATTGAGGAAAAAATTTCTTAGGAACGACCCAAGTGATGACAGGTTTTACACCAACCTTTCCAACTTACTATAAATAATTGCTTCCTCGTAGGCCAAAGCCTAGGAAGATGGAGCCAGTTTTGTTCATGGAATTTTGACATCATTCCTTGAACATGCTTGGGTTTGTGTAGAGTGGAGCCGCTTGAATCTTGCTTGCGAGACTACATATATGTAGGTACTCATAGGGCTATACGCCTCAATTTTTCCTTGTGCAATTCAATGGGGGACAGTTTCAAACGGATTGCCCAATAATACACAACACTTGAACTAAAAGAATTCCTGATTCACCCCCAAAAAAATGATAATCTTTGTGGAAGGAAAAAAGTAATTGCCCCAAGACACTCATCATATCATGCCCTCACTTGCGTTTGGAGTCGGCTAATACAACATCATGACTAGATTCATTGCGTGCTTGGTGATGACTATATTCTAATTATCATTTGAGTGTGTGCTTAAGTCAATGAATTTTCATCCTCTAACTAGAGAATAGGAACAAAATGTGTCTGTTTCACCTCCCTAACAATACAACGTTGTTTGATATGTTCAAAAAGCCATTAAAAAGACAAGCTCCTCAAAACAAGAAATAAATTTCAAAACCTAGAGTACAAGTGTTTTTCACACACTATGACACCTCTTAATGCAATCTAGAGACAAACAAATTCATGCACTTCAAAAATGTACTTTCCAAAAATCAATCAAAATCTGACAATCCATCATAAACTCATATCCTAGATTTCATGGTCCATATCTAGTTTCCTGGGTCACATTTGGTCAACATTAGGTGGCATTTAGGATCTTGGTTTGCATATGGTATTCAAGATCTGCATCTAGGGCATCAGAGGTTCATATCCAGGGTTTCCTGGGTCACATCTAGAGGCTCACATATGGGACAGTGGGCACTTGTAGACCTGTTTCTCATAAAAGTCTTAGTTGATTTGGATACCCTTTTGGCTCTTTAGTCGATCCCTATTGTCTTTTCTTGTCTCCCTATCATTGTTTTAAACCCCTTTTTCAGACCTCCACCTGATTCCCAACTCACTATTAGTGCATTCTAACCCTCTGATTCTTGAGTCACTTACTTCAAACAATTGACTCTCATTGGTTCCCAGCTCACTATCAGGGCATTCTAACCCTTTGACGCTGGAATCAATTACTTTGAAAGATCAAACCCAAACTCACAAATTTGGGGACAATTCAGAAATCCTTTTAACAGCATTCCAAGACTTGATCAAAACAATCTTATGATGGCTGAAAACACATGGGATAGACCCTATGGTCTTAAAAACAAGGAAGAAGAAATTCTCATTAAGACCCTATCTAAGAAAATGCAAGCTTTAAAATCTGAAATTCAAAACTTAAAGGAAGAAAAGGATACCTCATCAAGTGGGTCTTCACTAAGATCAATCTTTCCTCTTCTCTATGATCAAAAGACACATATGTCTTCACATTCTTCAAAAAGGAGAAACCTACTCATGGTAATCTTGTCTTTGATCAAGAGATTATTTCACAGCATCATGTCAATCCTATCTTTGATCAACAACCTCATAATCTTGAATCCAACATCTCTTTGGAGAGTTCAAGTCGATCTACATGTCCAAGGGATACAACATTTACTCCTTTGAGATGATCTTATACAAAAATGTTGTCTGAGCTTCTTGAAAACAATCTCATCACATTTCCTCAAACCACCTCATGTGGAATGTCATTTGTGAGTACCTATTGTGCCTATCATCAAAATAATGAGCATAAAACTTCACATTGCATGGAGTTAAAACATAAAATCCAAGATCTAACTAATGATGCTATAATCAAAGTTGAAGATACTAATGAATTATCAAATGAAGATACCAATCTCAAGCATGATCAAAATCATGAACCTATGTCTAGAAATGAGCTACATGCGACTTCTACTTCTTCCACTATTCCTCCATCTAACAAAGCTTCAAGGGTATCCAAATATCCTCCATCACACAAAGATCCTAATGCTTTTCATGACAACTATGTCTACCCTCAAGGGATGCCTTTAAAATAAATCCAAGCTAATCTATATCTTGTAGCAAATATATTCCATGCTCCTAAGATCAAAGACCCTAATCTTTCATATACTTAAAGGCCTATTTTGGATAATTCCCTAGCAATCCTTCAGGAATCCCTCATGAAGATTCAAACTCGTATCTTTTCCTTTGGATTGGATCCATGTCAAGAGGATAATAAAATGAAAAAAGAAACAAGTCTTACTAATGATCAAGATCAAGACATTATCCTATCTCCTTCAACCTTTGATGAAGATCCCATATCCCTACAATCTGAAGATGATCCCCTCATATATTTTCATTTCCTTCAAAAAGATATTCCTCCATCTCAAGGGCTAAATAGCCCTCCATCTCCTAAGAAATATCTTAATACTTCTAAAAATACTATTGAAAAACAAGAGCAAAGTACTCTTCTTGTATTATACAAAGACCCTTGTCAAGATTAGCACATTCCATCATATCCTTCACATAATCCTCCATATCCACCTCAAGAAACCATTATTCCTCCAAATCCCTTACATGAAATAAGTGGCCTGAAGCATCAAGGGTTCCAGTTATAATGGCTCCTATCAAAGTTACACATGAGCTGATGGGTATAAAGATGAATTCAAAACAAAAGATCCTTGGCCGGGAAGCTCACTCTAAAGATGTTGATACTCATTTCACAGCTTATGTTCCTCCATTTTCATGAAAGAATCAACCTCCTCCATCTTCCAAATCTATCCTTGGTCCATATGTTCAAAAGCAGAAAGCTTCAAACCTTCCATCTATATTGGGCCCATATATCCCTCCATCCTCCACTCCTAGGTTGTCATCCACTTATCCTATCTCCTATAAAGATCAAAAAAAAAATGCATCTTTGAAACCTTCATATCAACATATCCATATGAACCATCCATATTGGTCTTATTCATCCACAAATCTGAAGTATTTTAGAAGCAATTTGGATGCCAAAAAAAGAAATCATAAATTCAAGAATCCACTTACATATGAAGATCACTATGTCCAATCTAATCGACATGTGAATACAAAGAAAGAGGAAACATTCAAGAGACCACAAAGGTCCACGGAGAAGAACATAATATCAAAGAAAACATGGGTTCCTAAAACCATCATGGAAGAATTATGTTCTAAATCATCCAAAAGTAAAGGAAAATCTAGAGTTATGTGGATTCCCAAATCTCTTTTAAAAGGCTTGAACAAAAAGGAAAAATCAGAACTGACATCCAAGCTTCCAAAGGCTTCCACTTCATCTTCTTTCACACATTTTCCATCTTCTAACTCTATTTTGGGTCCTCATATCCCAAAATCCATTACCTTGAATAATTCCTCCATCTTAGGTCCTTGTGTACCAAGATCCCTACCCATTCATACCTCAAAAACTCAATCCATACACTACCCTTCAAAGAGTGTGTTGATGTTGATCTTGTCAACTACTATCCTTCCATATTGGGTCCTCACATTCCTTGTTTTTCTCTCATCCAGTCCATTGCATAAAATATTGGCTTCCATCTTCCTTATCCTCCATTTCATCACCCTATCAACATCTTTGAGAATACTTTCAGTGTTCTTATCCTATCATAGCATATCTTTCAAAAGAGCACTATCCCAAGAGAAAGATGCATAAATTCCTCCTTGAAATATGAAAAGAAAAAATTTAAAAAAAAAAGTGCCTCAGTGAAAACTTGGTAAACAGGTGCCTTGGTTGAAAAAGTAAAGAGAAAAAGATTCATTCTATGGTTAAAACCACTTATTATGGCACCTTGGCTAGGTACCATGATGAAAACATGGCAAACAGGCATTACATGTAATTCCTCCTACTTGCACTCTTCACTTGGGGGAAAGTTCCTTCTATGACATCATATCTGTCATATATTTCATCTATTTTTTGTCTGGTGATCTTGACAAGGTTGGACCTATTCATGAACTAATTGTATATCTTACTCACTTGCTCTTGTACATTTCTCACAATCATGATCTTGCTTATCCCAAGTCCAAATTCATTTCCCTCACACTAATCCTACATCATACCTTATCTTGAAGGTGTTATTCTATCTGTTTACCCCTTGGTCTTGATCAAAAGGAAGAACAAAATAAAATGAAAAAAATTTCTAAAGAACTCTCTTAATAGGTCCACTCTTTTGGGACTACATGATATCCTACATACTTTTCATGACATCATGTCATTATCCTATGTGGCATTTAACACTGTTGTATGAGCCTGCATTGCTTTATTATTTTTACCTAGCTTGGGTAATATTGAGGAGACTCTCTTTAAGGGTGGCATTCACCCACTTCATCCACTTTTGCTGATCCACTTCTGATATATCAATCCATCTGTAACACCCTCCATCTTTCTAGACATTGGGGGCACACAAATGAGATCATGCTTGAGAATTGGTAATTGGGCGTCAATTGTATTTTGCACTCCATCTATCAATGTACTACTGATATTGAGCCTTCACAATCACACCTGTGCCATTACACTCACTTTGTTTCCTCACAACTATCTTATCCTTGTTTTGGATTAGTCTATCTTTTTGGTTCTAGGGAACAAGTCATTCTGCACTGGGGGCATCTTTTCTAGCTTGATAGGTTGCATCTGCTAGGTCGTCATAGGATGGTTTGTCTAGTAACATAATGATACTTTATGGTGGCACCAAACTGTCACTTTCACGAAGCAAGGATGACACAAACATTGCACTCACATGATTAGTGTTCCTAAGACCAACATTGGATTCTGAGTAGCGACAAGATTACATACAGGTTAATGGACACATGTTTGCTTGAATTCCAAACTTTTTGATTGATGAATCTATATTGTGGTTGAAAAATGAATCAATAGTACTACTTAAACACACAGTTTAATATTGGTTTGACTATAACTCTTTTATGTCCTAATGATGTTTAACTAGGGGCATCTAAGCAGCTATGATATTTTATTGATTCTCAATTGATGTTTTTATACCATCTGAGTTACTCCATGAAGTCTACGCAAAGGCAAAGAGTCACAAGGACAGAGGGAATAAAATTTTCTTGGTTTTCTGCGTATGGTGATTGTTCCAAGTAATCCTATAAATTTTACCTAACTTGGATGTTTATGGTAAGAGCTGCCACTATGGGTGGATAGCCGCATATATCTCGATCTTTGTTATGTGTAAACTACGGTGAGTTTGAAACAATTTCCTTGTCTATTTTCTGAGTCATATTCCCGCTAAGGTATACAAAGCATAATGTACCCAAGGATATGAATTTTTAAGGTCATTGCGGGTCCAATATCTTGCCTTACATAGAATCTAATATAATAAAAGGAAGGTGACTATCTTGTCATCCTGGCTCCTATGCCTTGATGCCTAAGTCTATTTCTAATATTTAAATAAACATAGTATTCATACTTTCATAATATTAGTGGGTATTAGTGATTGTTTTACTATCTGATAGTATCCATTCTAAAAAGCACCCAATGATGATAAAATGCTACAATATCTGCAAATTAGTGACAAAGTCCTAAGAGTCTGCATGTAGCTGCATTTAGTGATTGCATAATGCATTTTGAAAGAACAACATAAGAATTTGAGCTCAAACTCCTTTCTATTTTTAATTCATCTAAAATCCAAGTTAATTACATCATCTATATTATTGATATCCATGATTCCCAAAACCTTTGATCAATCCGGAATGAAATTGAATTCACATTTTTGCGTAATTAACTTGATACCGTGTGTTTATTCTTAAACACACCCCCATTTCTTCACTTCTTATACTTTTTTCTTTCTCATCCTACCCACTTCCTTCAAGTGATATATCATTTCCAACAGAGGGATTTCATTTCTTTCCTTTGATTTCATTCCCGAGGGGGCATGATCACACTATCATCAATTAAATTTTTGCTCAAAACAACATTAAAATGACTTCGTTATCAAACAAACTAGGGGCATGAGAATTTTCTTGACTAAGTCAGAACTGTTGGGTAGAAATCTCTAGTTCTCATAAGCTAGATATCTTATGTTTCCTCATTTTGAAAGATTCTTATTAAGCTCCTAGCAGTTTCTTACTCACTTTTGGACGACAACCAAGTTCGGGATCAATATTATCAATGTTTGGATGACAACCAAGTTCAGAATTGGTATCTTTAAAATATTTTATTGACCTTTGTATGACAACCAAGTTCAAAGTGAATTTTATCAGTTTAGTTCAATCAAGTGCGAGACTGATCTCATTAACATTTCGTTCGACAACCAAGAATGGAATTCTCAAACTTTCTGAACTCAACAAAACTTTCTTTGAATCAATGCGCTGCTCACACATCAATTCAAAGAGGGGCAAATGTAACCACCCTAATTTGGTCTACTATGACTAAATACCCTATTTTCCCTAAGTGTGATCATACCCCCGATTATGTCCAAATGACTCTGTTACTAGTTGGCATAATTCTTCGAATCAATTTAATTTCCTAAGGTGATCAAAATCACTAAGTTAATTACTTTAGCCAAAATTAATAATCGATCAAATACATGGCTAAAATGATTAATTTACTAGGAATTAAATAAAGTCCTAAATCATTTTCTCACTTGCAAAAGAACCTTAATCTAATTAATTGGCTATAGTCCTTTAATTATTAAAAAAAATTAATTTGTTTAAATAATTAAATTTCCTATTTTTGAATGAATTAAATAAGTTTAATTTATTTCATTAATATCCCTCTAAACCGCCAACCTAACCCAACTCAACCACTTGGACCCTAGGTTCAAACCTTTCCCACCCCTTTCACCCTTACTAAGCATTCTTATAATCCTAATCTAATTCTAACCCCCCTTCCTCATGATGTCACATTCCATTAAGGAAGTGATTAGGGTCTCAACCCACTTGAGAAAGTCATCTTTCTCAAGCTTGACTTCTCTAAGGACCAACTTACCAAGTTGAGCCTTACTCCCACCCATGCTTCTTAATGAATTGCATTAATGACCCCTTAATGGATATTCCTTTGTGCCCATCCCTCATTAATTCCCAAGGCATTAATGGCTCTTACACTTCATTAATGACCTTAGGGGCTCCATTAATGAACCTTGTCTCCCCTCTCTCTCCCATTCTTCTATAAATTGAAGAGGTTTGGAGCTCATAAGAAGCCTTAATTTTTGAATAGTAGTGTTGTCATACCAAGATTTTGAAGGAATCTCAAAGCATTGTTATGCTACCCATTCCTTCATAGCTTCATGCACACTCCATAGTTACTTTCATGCATGGTTATAATGCTCATTTTTATACTAATATGCATGCTTAATAATCAAATAGTTGTTTTAAACTTGAATATTTCAAGCTGAGTTGTTTATGTCACTAGTATTAGCATAATCTGAGGGTTGTTATGTTATTTACTACACTCATCCTAGTTAGAAACAAATTGGTCGATGTTAGGGTTTGATATGCTCACTAACCTTTTCTTATCACTAACAGAATGAATTATTGAAGTGTTATGTTGCAGGTAACAGGTGCAACATTTGACACACACAATGCTCAATGAAATTCTGCACCTAAGGTGGACAACACCAAAGCTGGTAAGAGGAAATATAGACCAGTATGTTGAAATTTCCACAAGGAAGGACATACTACTAATGTTTGTTGGTATAAACCTAATCAATTTGTTCTAAGATTTTTAAATTCATTTGGTAGACCTAGTGGTTACAATGCTAATACTAATGTTTTTCAAGGTAACTGTTATCATTATAACAAGTTTGGTAGTAAGGCTAATAAGTGCAAGACTAGAATCAACAATGTAAGACCATCAATGAACTCAGGAAACCCTTGCCAAAGGGAAAGACAGTTTAATGTTACCTATTTAGTTTGTCACAACTTTTGACACATGGAACTAAATTGTAGGATGAGAACCGGTAGAGCAGAGTCCATGGAAATTACCCCAATGGAGGGAAATTGGTATGTTATTTAATGATTAGAAAAGAAATAGTTTTAATTCACCTTCATTTATAGCATTGTTTTATCATGTTCATTGGATAAACATTGGGAGTTTTACTTGTGCCTCACAAGTGCTTCAAACGGGCCTTTATTTCCCTCATGTTGCCCATATTTTTTGGCGCACTATTTTGCGGACTGTCACACTATTGGTGCCCTCATCCTTGACCTACAATTGATATGTCGGTGAATTCTTCCAGTGTGGTGCACATTATCCAATCCAGCTCCCATTGCCTCTTGGTCGAGTTATAAACATGTTTTGAGGAGCTTTGAAGGTAGGCAAATGTCATAAATGCTAAGCCTTGGAATTTTTTCCATTTTTGCAGTGGGTAAGACATTTGTTTCTTCATCTGCAATGGCCCTCTTTGTGTCAATTTCTATGTGGATTTGCATCATTATGGCAATGTTTTTATTTTTCCTTCGATGGTTCTTGGTGGTTATGGGTGTTAGGAATAAGGTGTCTCAACCTTGGATAATTCCTATTCTTATTATTTGTTTTGTAAAATGTATTTCTTGCAAATAATGTTGATGTGTCGGCATCTTGAATTGTGTAAGGAGATCATGGCTAAAACGGTTATGACGAATTCCTATGACACGTAAGAGCTATGTTAGGAAGATTAAATGACAGGTGAAGACATGTGGCAACTGATAAATGTGAGTACTGTACACTCTTCCCCAATCGTGGGGTTCGGGGCATCGCCCCGGAAAAATTTTTGGGTTTCCTATTTTCTCAGAGAATGGTAAAAACCCTAATACGGTTATCGTTAGGAGTAGCCCTAAAAAGTGAAGCGCATGATATAAGCATTTTTTAGGGTTGCAAAGATAAGCGATGCGAGT
>MU228220.1:1888927-1916963 GCA_018584345.1 Thuja plicata
ATAATTGCATTGATCATCATGTCTTAGATTATCTCATATCTCTCATTTCTTAGTATAATATTGCATTGTATTGCATCCATCATGATAAATCCTTCGTTCCTAGATTGGTCCATGGTTGTGAGACTCTTGTTCTAAGAGCAATTTTAAAAACCCCGTCTAGATAGAAGGCAACAGGTCAAATCATGTAGGCAGACAGGGTGAATAATCTCATATTTAGTCTTGTGTGTACCTGGTGAAGAAGGACTATGTTGAAGTTTATGGTGAATTAACAAGGCCAAATTTATCGCATACAAATTCGACTTCATTTGCGTTTGGCAAGGCATTCTCAGTCGATGCCAAAACTTGTAATGAGAGTCAGTTGAAAGCAACTCCGTAGTGTATATTTTAAACTCTCCATCTTGGCATCAAAGCATCTGCTCCATCAGCTTTGGTTGGCTAGGTAAACACTAGTGACAACCCCATTTCACCCACGGAGTAACTGGAACACTCGCGACCACGCTCGACCCAAGTGTCCCCAAGGTGCACTAAGCATGATTGGGTAGTGATTTTCCAAGGCTCATATCTTGGACCTTGTGATAGGTATCAAGAAATTTTTAGAGGCTACAGGATCATGTTGCCGAGGTCTACAAAAACCTCTCTCAATTTTGGGTGATTCAACTTCATTTATGTTTTGCAAGGAAATATCAGTCAATGCCAAAACTTGCAATGAGGGTTAGTTGAAAGTAGCTCCATAGTGTATATTTCAAACCATCTATCCTAGCATTGAATCATCTATTCTATCAGCTCCAATTGGCTAGCTAAATTCTAGTGACAACCCCATTCCACCCACAGAGTCACTAGAACACTCGCGACCACGCTCGACCCAAGTGTCCCCAAGGTGGACTAAGCACAATTGGGTAGCGATATTCCAAGGATTGTATCTTGGACCTCGTGAGAGGTATCAAAAAACTATTAGGGGCTACAAGATCATATTTCTAATTTCTACAAAAACCTCTCTCAGTTTTGGGCGATTTGACATCATTTGCATTTTGCAAGGAAATCTCAGTCCATGCCAAAACTTACAATGAGGGTCAGTTGAAAGTAGATCTGTAGTGTATATTTCAAACCATCCATCCTAGCATCGAATCATCTACTCCATCAGATTTGGTTGGCTAGGTAAACACTAGTGACAACCCCATTCCACCCACGGAGTCATTGGAACACTCGCGACCATGCTTGAGCCAAGTGTCCCCAAGGTGCACTAAGCAGGATTGTGCAGCAATTTTTCAAGGCTCGTATCTCAAACCTCGTGAGAGGTATCCACAAACCATCAGGATTTATGAGTTCATGTTTCTAATTTCTACAACAACCTCTCCCAGTTTTGGGTGTTTTGATTTTGTTTCCATTTGGCAAGGCAAACTCAGTCGATGCCATAACTTGCAATGAGGGTCAATTGAAAGTAGCTCCGTAGTGTATATTTTAAACCGTCCATCCTAGCATCAAATCGCCTGCTCCATCATCTCTTGTTGGCCAGGTAAACACTAAGGAAAACCCCATTCCACCTACGGAGTCACTGGAACACTCACAACCACGCTTGAGCCAAGTGTCCCCAAGGTGCACTAAGCACGATTGGGCAGCGATTTTCTAAGGCTCATATCTTGGACCTTGTGAGAGGTATCCACAAACCGTCAGCAGTTATGAGTTTATGTTTTCGAGGTCTACAACAACCTCTCCTGATTTTGGGTTTTTTGACTTCATTTCTGTTTGGAAAGGAAAACTCAGTTGATTCCATAACTTGCAATGAGGGTAAGTTGAATTACTATTGAAGGAAGGATTTGGGTATTGTTACAAAACAAAGAAGAATTTAAGTGATCTCGATAATTTATTACATCTATTATAACAAATTCAAACAAATTGACATATAACTTCAACAAGATATAATTTAAATCATAATGATAATCAAATATAACTTTAAGACATAACAATCATAATCATAGTCAAGATATAACTTCACCATTCAATTACATATACCTGAATAATAAATTTTTATATAAAAGATGACACAAATATAACATAAAAATGAAAATTTTCTATATATAGAAAGTATCAAAAGTATCTCCATATACAAATATGGAACATGTCATTTCAAAATGTCTACAAAATCAATGTTTCAAGGTGTACAATGTGGCATATATGCCATCTCAAAATGTGCCAAGTGGCATCTCTAAATTAACACAACTAAAACTACATCCTATGTCGTAGGGGATCATCAAAATGTATCCTCTCTAAAGAAGTATTTGGCTCTGATTGATCCTGCATCAAAAATGAGTTCAATCCCAAGTTAGATTGCTTAGTTTATATGATTTGTACATATATTTAATTCATAATTCAAACAAGAATTTCATTATAAATTATAACTTAATACAAACATATGTAACTGGCCTCTCGGTCTCCTACCACAATCAGGTGTCCTAACATAAGTCTTTGGTAGCGAATGGACAATGCCACCAATACCAACTCTGACCTATAAATATATATTTGTAATAATGAGAATAGTAGAGTGGTGTAGGGGCCCAAGGTGCAACATAGAGTGATAAATTTACAAAATAGGATGATAGCATATTAAAATTACAAATTGACTGAACTAAAATTAAAACTTACATCTGTCGACCCCTCCTCTGGAATAGTGGGCTGGGTCAACAAAGATAGGAATGATTCTCGTGGGGCCTCTCTCGCACTAGGACTAACCTATGAGAGTAAAAAAGATAGTCAATTATATATAAATGTACTTCATCATAACAACCCTGGTTACAAAATACAAATAATAATATCTACAAATCTATGTACAATCGGGATATCACCCCGAATCAAGATGCCTGTGAGCCCAAGCTCCCGAATCTGTGTCAAGACATCATCATGAGCCACACCCTACACAATAAAGTGCATGTAAAATATTTATTACTACACACAAGTAAAATAGCCATGCATGCATAATTAATCTTAAACAATTAATTATCTTTCCTTTGTCGATGCATGAGGAAGGAACCCCCTCATGCCCCCCACTGACATCAGCTAAGACCTGCAACAGTACAATAAGATGACAATATATTAGTAAATGTATGAATTTTATTTCTCTAATTGTTAGAGATTTCAGCATGTACACCAAATGATATAAAAAAAACTAATGGGTACATAATTTATAATATACCATATAGGTGTCAAGGCCAAATGAAATGGCCAAAAGTGTGGAGTCATCCGCCTGCCTCAACTCCTCCTCTGTCATTGACTGAAAATAAATGGACCAAATATATATACATAAGTGCATGGAGTCATTAAAACTAATCTAAATAAATAAATTATTTTTAAATTAAATAAGTCATGTGATAAATTTATTTATAATGTTTACTCTTACCGTATCAAAAGGACTCCATGGCTCTACATACCCCTCCTCAACACTCTCATGAGACGCAGAGGCTCCATCAAGTGTTGCAGCCTTTGTAGCTACATCTCCTGTGTCTTCCTCATCAATAACATACTGATATGTAATAGCATCAGTAAGTGGTCTGAGGCACAAATTCTTGCACATAATGCAAGTATGGGGCACACATACATGTGAACTACTGCCAAATGTCGATGCGCCAGCATCATACACACCAGGAGGCAACAATGACCTGGTCTGCATGATCAACTGATCACTCAACATGTGAATGGCCCTAATACTCTGTTAGGTAGCCTCTACAATGATATTGGGATGATGCATTAGAGGAGGGGGTGTGACATCAGTGGGGGGGACAAAGGTAGTGGCCTTTTTGCGCTGGGAAAATAGCCTAGTCTAAGGAGCTCCTCCGCCTATGCTCATGTTGGGCCTCATGCTATAATAATTAACATTGTGACCAAGCACAAACTCAGCATACAATTTTTTTATGAAATAGAAAGGGAGATCCAAATTTCTATGCAGTGGTTTATCAATAACAATCCACCAGCGATCCCAAAAGTGTGTGCGCATTGCTTCATTTGTGCACCATTTTATTGATAATTTTTACTTTTTGGGGTCAAATTTTAATCCGGTTTTAGGATTAACAAAAAGGGAGGCTATATATTCCTTATTTATATTAAGGGCAATAATCCCATCATGGTCAAGCCTATCATCAAATTGGGTGTGCATATCATCACGCCAATGAAGAACATCATTATGTTGTTGCATAAGGGTGTTAATGTTTTCAACAATGGTATTTAGGGTGGCAAGCATAGGAGCTAATGTAGGTATATTCTTATATGTGTTTTTGAAGCCTTGTATAGTTTTCAAATTCTCTTGTATCAAATCATCTAAAGATTGAGGGTTTTGAAGCGGTTCTAGATTATTTTGGGGATCATTATTTGACGGGGGAGGGTTATTATCTTCATTGTTGTCAGCCATGCCTAATTAAATAATATACAAATATAAATTTCAAATTGATTTCATATATTATTAAAAAAAATAATACAAAACCACATTTTAACTAAAAAAACTATATTTAACATGAAAATGAAAAAAATTAATCCAAATATAGCAAGAATTTACTTACTAGATAAATTGTGGAGTCAAATTTGTTGTTGGAGCAATCAGGTACCCAAAAACATCATGTATAGGATATTTCTAGCCATTTTCCAAACCCAAAATGATGAGAGAAATGAGGAAAGCGGCTCACGGGTTTTGATTTATGCCACAGGTTTTGGGTACCTGAAAAAATTGGGTACCCGATATTTGCAGGTACCCAAAAATATCATGTACCCGATTAGGCTTGTGCTTTGGTGTCAGGTTTGCCTAGGTGTACTGACACCTAGGCCTACTAAAAAGTCAACAAACATTTTCATGCACTTTTGAACGAGTGAAAAGTGGATTTTTTCACATCGCCACTTTTTGGCCCCCCATGATCTTGCACATACCCTAAAGGGTTCAATTCAGTTCAACACATTTTTAATTAGGTTTATAGTTTTCACTTGATTTTGATTATGGTTAGGGTTCAATTTGGGTTTGTGTTAGTTTTAGGGTATAATTTATTTTAGCATTAGGGTTCAATTTTGTATAATATTCATTTAATTTTAGGGTCATGGTTCATTTTCATGTAGTGTTCAATTAGTTTAAGGATTATGGTTTAATTTAATTTAATGCTATAGTCAGGCTTCAAGTTGGTTTAGGACTCGGGAAAAAAAAAATTTCATTAAAGATCTCAATTTGGTTTAATATTTAATTATTATTAGGTTTATGATTAGGTTTATTTTAGTGTTGGGGTTCCATCTGGTCTAACATATTATTTCAATCTCGATAATGTAGGAATAATGTTATCTTTAGGGTATCTAGTTTTTTATTAGGGTTCAATTTGGTTTAATGGTCAATTAGTTTTAGGGTTATGGTTCAAGTTTTCTTTAGTGTTATAATTAGGGTTTGAGGTGGTTTAGGATTTGGGTTTAATTTAGTTTAGGTTAAGGGTTTAGTTTAGTCAAATATTTAATTAGGATTAGGCTTAGGTTTCAATTTATTTCAGTGTTGGGGTTTACATTGGTTTAGTGTTGGTGTATGAGGGTTCAATTTGGTTTAAATAATAAATTCAATCTATTATAGGATTAGCACAAGGTTTTATATATATTTTTAATAAGGGTTCAATTTCATTGTGTGAGGGTTAGGGCTGGAGTTAGAGTTCTCAAGTATGGTTTAACACTTAATTAGGATCTAAGTTCTATTTATTAAAATCATTACGACATATATTGGTTTATGAATGGGGTTTAATTTGGTTTTATATTTAATTAGGCTTAAATTTTAATTTTAATTAGATTAGTTTTAGGGGTAGCATTATATTTATCCTAATCTAAGAGTTTTGGTTCAATTTGGTCTTTTGTTGGGTTTACAAACCAATTTGATTTATAATTTAGATCTTGTGTTGTATAGTTAGGGTTCGATTTGGTTTAGTTTTATAGTTGGTCACATTTGATTTAGAATTTAGATTTAATTTATATTTGATATTTAGGGTTTGATTTGATTTAAGATTTGGATTTAATTTTGTTTAAGGTTAGCATTTTATTTGTCTTAGTTTCCAATTAGATTAAGGTTAAGGATTTAATTTAGTGTAGGAGTTAATGTGATCTTCGCACATGTTTTTCTTCTTCTTTTTTATTACTTTATCTTGTTGCAGGATACATGTTTGTCACATGATTATAGAGTATATAGTAATCACTAAACATCAATTTAAAATCATATTGTGAACATAATGATCACAATTACACTTACACATAGGGATATCATTAATGTTAGAATTAGAAGTTGTTATTCATTTAGATAGAGGGTTAGACTTACAAGTAGGGCTAAGGTTTGGCAATAAAAATTATAGTTTAAATGAAGTTATTAATTTTTCCTAAGTTATCAGAGATGCAATCACTCTTAGTTTTATTTATAAGGTTAAAGGAAGAATTAAGGTTATAGTTAGGATTAGCACCAAAATCCAGGTTAGGTTAATTTTAAAATTACAATTAGTGTCAAAGTATGGATTAAATGTTGTTAAGTGTTGTAATTTTTAATGTGATAATTAACAAACATTAGTTTGAAGAGATATTTGAAACACAAATATGATGATTAATATTGAATTTTGTAGTTTTAAAGTAATCAATTAGAATGTTAACATTCTTTACAAATTAGATTGAATAAAATTTGGATTTTGCAAAGTAAAATGAGTTTAATTTATTATAAAATAATGTAGATAAATTTGAAAATAATGACATGGATCATTTTTTTTTTTGATAATATAATAGATCAACTTGTTTCTAAAGATTTTAATCTATTTTCTACATCTTTCCATTTTGCCTTCTTCATTTTTTCATAATGATCATATGTGAAGGGTAGAATTATTCTTAGTCATTATAAATAATTTATATGAAATATGGCAACAAATGTCATTCTTGTTCTTTCAGTCAATCCTATATCAACAATTGTTTTTGCAAGTGTCAAACCTTGTGATTTATGTATTGTCAAGGCCCAAGCCAATCTTAATGGTATTTGTATTGTAGAACCTGTTTGTCTTTCACCAATAGGAACCATTTTGGGATTTTGATCATCAAATGGTAGTCCAGAGTAACTATCAAACTTTACCATTACATATGCTCGTAGTTCTAGTGGCATGCTTCTAGGCTTGTAGACAATATTTTAAATAAATCCTGAAGCACCATTTAAAAGACTTGCATCTATCCATAGATTTTAAGTTAACATCACTCTTGCATTCTTACTGATTAATAATTCAATGTCAAGCTCTACGTGATAAATTCCCTTAGATAAATTAGTAGTTCCAACTTTTGTTGCAATACTGCATGAAACAGGTTCTTTAAAAGAACACAATTTTTCTTTGTTATAATTTTGAACATTATCATTTGTGGAGAACAAAGGAACATTGTTGTCAAAGTATCCATTGATTTATGTAGTGATGTTAGTTTTTTTTGTTGACATTAGCAATTTCTAGACATCATTTTTAGGCTCTACTTCTCTCAAGTTTGTCAATAATTGACAAAATTTCATTTGTTGAATGTCTTCTCCACCTTGTCTGAATACTTTTTCTAATGTAACCACAGTTCTGAAGTCTTCCCACAATATCTTTGCTCAGCTATTGCCTGTACATGCTGGTTTGTCTCTAACATGAGGCAGCTGAGTCAAGTCTCCAACTAAAATCATAGAAATTCCTGGCAATTATATAAACACATTTTTCAGCATTATATATAATGAAGACATAGAGAATTATTACATATAAATCTTACTTAATATAATATGAATTTTTTATTGCAGCTCATTGCAATTATACGCATACCTCCAAAGTTTATATTCGCATTTTGCAGGAAATCTTGATGAATTTGAGAATCTATGTTCTCTAGCATTTTCTCTCCAATGAAGCTAATTTCATCAATCAATATATATTTGACATGTGACATTTCTTCTTGAAAGCTTGTGAGTCTTGTTCCTTCAAGTTGATTAAAATCGTTTATTAGAATTCTTAACTTAGAATGAATTGTGGATGCTCCTATGTTGAATGCTGCAACTCCATTTGGTGCAAGTAATATAAGGGGAGATTTATTGGGCATTGCATTATTGTGAAGACCTTCATTGATTGAGCGAATGAGACATGACTTTCTTGCTCCTACCATTACTTGAATTATCATATACAATGGCAACCCATTTTCATTCATTTTATAGTGTGACAAAATTATGTTCAATGTCTTTTCTTGTTTGTGACTTAGACTTACAAAGTTGACATCATATGGTTTATTATCATTTTTAAGGCATCCATTTTCTCGCATCATATTGACAAAATTGATTTCTTGACCTGTGTATTCATCACCATGATATTCATTAGACCAAATTGTTTTTCTATCAATATCCATTCTTCACAAGATATTTATTTATGAAACCTGCATTATTTGGCTATGATGTAGTCCTGTTATGATTTCCTATTCATGATCTGTAGTGTTTCCTTGTAATACTTCATTGTTTTCACTTTCTGAGTGATTGATATTTTAATTTACTTCTACAATTATTGTTTGTTCAAGATGCCAAGGGTTATAATTGAATGACTCCCAATTTGATTTTATGCAGTCACTGGTATCTCCAATAGCTCTCTATGTTACGAAATGGTTTGTAAAGAAACAATTCAGAGAAGCAGAAATCAAGAAATTTTTCTAGTTTAAATGAAGAGAGGGATAAGAATCTTGGAAACACCCTGACAATGGCTTCTTTTTCCCTAGGCACCCATTTGTTATCTCTTCTTTTTCTAGGATTATATATCCATGATCTAGCTGCATCTATGAGTGTGATAGCTTCCATAGACAGTGGCCTTTTTCTATATCCATCAATTATTGATTTTATATGTTCTTCATTGGTATTATTATCATGTACAATAATAGCTTTGAATATTTCACGTGAAACATTCAGATTAAGAAATCTTCTACTAATCTCAACAAATGGAAGCTCTAATAGCATGTGACATGTTTCTTGAGCTCCAACATCTCTTTCTATAATAGTTTCAGTCATAAAATTCCTATATTCCTTTGCTACTAGGTCATTAGGATTCTCTATATTTACAAGATGCATGAGATTTTCATGGTATCTTTCTGATCTCTTCTCTATTTTTGCAACATATTTGGAAATATACTTGATCACTGCATACTTTGACAGAACTGGTTGCTAATCTATATTAGCTCTCCACAATTCAAGTATGTATCGGTTGTGGGAATTGACTCTGTCGTCATTTCTTGCTGCCTCAAATATTTTTTCACCATTTTCAGTATCATCATATAATTTTGATCCATTCAAATTTAAATCTAAAGGAGCATTGTACCTACGATTCAATATGAATGAATTTTCTTTAGAATTTTATACTAACAACTTTAATTTATATATTAAATTTGGCATTTGTAAAGAAAATACCTGCAAACCATTCTTCCTTTTTTCTTCCTTAAGCATGCAACCTCTTTACACATTGCATGTCTTTGAATAGTGTTCAAAATTTCTTCATAATCTTAATCAATATCTATTCCAGCAAGTTGTCTTGTATTTTTAAGACATGGATGTTGACCAAAATTATGAAATGTGTAAGATATAAAATATGACTCCATTAATTGTTGTTTAAGTAGGTATTTTGACTAATATGAATTAACATAAATATATTAAGTGCATTCTGACTTTACCTGTATGTTTCATTGATCAATATCCACTCTTGGATTCCACACATGAATTATGGAATGAAAACATCTTTTAGCCATCTTTATTTTTTCTTCATTAGAGCAATCTATAGTATGCATATTTGGTGCTCCATCTAACCATAAGAAACCTTGCACATGTGGTGAACCCCCATGTTGTCATTCATATATGCACGTAAATTCTTTAACATTCAAACCTTTTCCTAGTATTTCTCTTATAAACATTGAATGTCTTAAATGTATATAGGGGGTGACTATATGAGGATAGTCGGTAACATTCTATTTTCTCCATAACTAAGCTTCACCAGGATTTGTTGGTGTTGTTCCTGACATTAATGCATGTAAATCTACCCAATCTAAATCATCTACACTCAATGTAAAGAATATTGTTCATGTTCCAGTTTGATGGGGCATGTCAGATAATTATTCTTGACATTTTGTCCAATATGATCTCGTACCTCTTAATATTGTTCCAAATCCATCTGTTCACGTAATTAGTTTATGGTGATAGGCAACTCATGAAGGTTTCTTTTAGCAAATAGTGTTGTTGAATCTTGTGCACAATGTCTCATTATCATATTCATCATGTAATATCAAAACCTTGGGTGTTTTCCAAAGTGGTGATCCCTATAGTGTAGTATATGCTTTGAATCATCATTTAGGTGTACTCATCCTATCTGTAGTTCCAATGAATTACAACTACCAGATAAAAAAAAGGTTGAAAATGCCATATCAAGTAAACCTAATGTTGTATACTCATTGATTGGAGATATACCAATTTTAGGCCAATCAATCAATCTATTGGGATCTACATTAGGATTATTAACCCATACTTGGTTTAATTCCATTTCTATTTAGACATTAGGTGCATTGGAAGCCATTGAGGTTGTGTGATTTATAATATTAGCATAATCTATTTCCACAAGTGGACCAGAAAACATGATTTGATTTGAGTCTGAATCAAATTCCATGTGGACTATTTTTTATTTTTCACAATCTCTTTCCAGGTCATCAAGTGTATTATAATCAATTTTAAGATCTGAATAGAACTTGTCATGTCCTATTTTGTATTGTAATGCTCTATACACAGGTTCTCTATTTACTATAAAGTTATAATTTTTGTCATGCTGATCTTTTCTTTGAACAATAACAATTGGCAATTCATTAATTGCACGTGGAAGAATTTTGGAAATTTATTCAATATTTTGTGGGAAGAATATTGTGTCCCATTTGTATATATACTGACCACCTATTGCATGCATGACTTGTAAAATTGGACTTACATGTGTAATCAACATTTCTTCCACTTGTGTTAGGTTAGCAAGTTGTTGTGGTTGTTGTCTAGGATCCATATTATTTGAGGAAGATAATGTATTGGTTCCCCTTTCTTTCTTTCACCTATTACATATAGGACCCTATGAAGTGCGATATACTTTTATTCCAAGATAACATTCCTAACATATATAACACATTACTAGAGAAGCAAAGCTGTCCAAAGGATGTCAAAACATCAATTGAATATTATGAAAATCATTTTGAATAATTCCATTAGGATTGTCCATATTTTGTACATTATTTCTCTTCCTCCATTTCTTTCGCATTGACACATATGCTGACTATTTTGTGGTATGTTTTGAGTGAATATTGATACCTCATTTTAAACACTAATTTCAATGTTTGCATAAGATTGATATTGTTTCCTTTCATTTGATGGTGGATGTATTTCCTACCTATATCCTCTTTCAGAATGATATTGCTTTTCAAAATTTATTTGGAGAGCACTTCTTGATATATTTGTACCCTCTCTATTATGAGTATCCAATTCTTCTACTGCTACTTCTGCTCTTCATCTAGAATAGCTATGCCTCTTCATCTCATTCATTATTTTCCTTTGTTCCTCCCTTTCATTGTCAATCATTTTTTCTTGTTGGTGTCTTCTATATTCTCTTTGGTATGTCTTTCTATATTCTCTTTGGTGTTGTCTTCTTTCCTCCTCTATTTGAGAGTTTAACCTTTGACGCGACATAGTTAGAACTGAATGTGAATAACATGGAAATGTTACAAATACTATTATTTTTAGATAAGTCAATTGAAAATGATACAATCATTTGAACAAATTTTTTACCCTTACATTTCCAAATTCGGTTTACACAACTACTCTTCTATACGTTACTATTAAATTTATCTAAAATAGATCAAAGGTTTAATTTCAAAGTCCTTCCTTCAATTTCTTAGATTGTTGAATTATACATTTTAGAATGATTTGAAATTTTTCTATAGAAAGGAATTTATATATGTTTATAATAAACATATTCATTTAAATTTAAATATTATTAAAATCTTATAGGACCCTGTGAAGTGTGATATAATTTTATTCCAAGATAACATTCCTGACATATATAACACATGGCCGGAGAAGCAAAACTGTCCAAAGAATGTCAAAACATCAATTGAATAGTGTGGAAATATTTTTTAAGAATTCCATTAGGATTGTACATATTTTTACATTATTTTCTCTTCCTCCATTTCTTTCAGGTTAACACATATGTTGACTATTTTGTGGTATGTTCTGAGTGAATGTTGATTCCTCATTTTGAACACTAATTGTTATGTTTGCATAAGATTGATATTGTTTCCTTTCATTTGATTGTGGTATTTCTTGTCTATGTCCTCTTTCAGAATGATATTGTTGTTCAAAAGTTATGTGGTGAATAGTTCTTGATATATTTGTACCCTCTCTATTATGAGCATCCAATTCTTCTACTGCTACTTTTCTTCTCTTCGTCTGACATATATATGCCTCTGCATCTCATTCAGTATTTTCCTTTGTTCCTCCCTTTCATTGTCATTCATTTCTTCTTGTTGGTGTCTTCTATATTACCTTTGGTATGCCTTTCTATATTATATTTGTTATTGCCATCTCTCCTCCTCTGTTTGAAAGTCTAACCTTTGACGTGGCATGCGACATAGACAGAAGTGAATGTGAATAACATGGAAATGTTACAAATACTATACTTTTTACAAAAGTAAATTAAAAATGATACAATTATTTGTACAAATATTGTATCCTTACATTTTTCAAATTCAGTTTGCACAGCTACTCTTCTATACATTACTATTAATTTATCCAAAATAGATCAAAGGTTGGATTTTCAAATTTCTTCCTTTAATGTCTTATATTGTTGTTTTTAGAAGGCTTAGAAGTTTTTCTATTAAAAGTAATTTATATATGTTTATAATAAACATATTCATAACCAAAATGAGAATTTACATCACTAAGAAGTTCACAATTTAAGGCAAAATAATAGAGGAAGGGCCTCACATGAGAGTATCAAAGTTTAAACAGTAATTATGGACATCCAAACATAGTCAGAAGTAAAAATTAAGCTAGGATATTGTTATATTCATTGACCCAGGCAATCCAGCCCTTGGGACCCTCCATCCATATGATATTCTTCTTCTTTTGAACCTGGTGCAAGAGAAGGATCATATTGTCTGAGGCCAGCTTGCTGTTCTTTTTGAGCTCCTTGTTGAAGTCTTTAATGGTTCTTTCAAAAAAGTGCAAGTTGTCAATATGTTTCCTCCAGGCATGAGCATCCTTTACCTCATATGTGAAGAAGGTGGCATGACCACTTTTCAGCAGTCTCTTGAATTTTTCCTTCTCAACTCTCATTGTGATCTGAATCTGCAAAAAAAAATTTGAAGTATGTGAGACTTATGAAAGGCTCAGTAAGCACCCTGGTACTACCTTGAAATCTTTCCTCATTCCTGCACTTCCAAAGCTGCCACAGAACATTAGAAGATAATATCTGCTAGAACAAGTTAAGGCATTTATTAATACCATTAATATGACCAAATATAATCTCAAATATATTAACATCATAAGGAATGAAGATACCAAACATACGCCAAATTTCTTTGGCAAATCTGCAGTCGAGAAAGATATGTCTACTAGATTCAGGGGAGCCACAAAAAATACAGTTTTGTGCAGAGGAGAAGTCTTGTTGAATAGGGAGTCTGTCGAAAATTAATAGCCACTTAAAGTATTTAATTTTAGGTTCAATAGGGGACTTCCAAAATCTACCAAAAATCTTCTTCCAATCTAAGGGATCAAGATTAGAGTACTAGATTTTATTGATATGTTCAAGGATAGAATCATTTTGGCTAATCACTCTGTAGATGCTCTTGGCTTTAAGTTTATTCAATTTAGAGCCATCACGCCATTTAACTTTTAGAAGTCTGTCCGAGTCAATATGGCAATAGGTAGGCAGATTCCTACAAGCACTCACAATCATGTTATAGGTCTTTTTCTGGGAAGTGGGGATGTTAAATCTGGACTTAAGTATTTCCCAACTAATTAACCTATCATCTTTGAACAGATCAATGAATTGGGAAATCCCCATCTTGTGCCAAAGTTTAGCAGAGCAACCCTTAGTCCGGGCAAGAGGTTTACCAGAGTGTTGCAAGTTCCACCAAATGGACCTCTCACCATATAATTGATTATCATCATGAAAATTCTTATTAGTAACAAACATTTTGACATTGTTATAGGCCTTCCATATGGACTTGAAGATAGCCAAACCCTGAACCACCACCGGAAAGGTCCCTAAAATTAAGTCAGAGAAAGGGAGGCATTTCCAGTCCTTAGCATTCTTAGGATGCCCTCTTTCAATGTTGCTTCTAATAAGCCCTTTCCAAGGATCATGCCCAGATAGAGAGTGAAAGATCCATTTGGTGGCTAAGGCAATCCCCATGGTTTTAAGGTCCTTTAACCCCATACCACCCAACAGTTTGTCAGTATGACACATATCCCACCTAACAACATGGGTCTTTCGATTGCCTTTGTCATCTGACCAAAGATACTTCCTAATTTCTTTTTGGATTTCAAGGATTTGGTAATCACTAAACAACCAGGAAGAAGCATAATAGATACTATAAGAGGATAAGATTTTTTGGCAAACTTGAACTCTACCAGCTAAGGACAACAATCTATTGTGCCATTTGTTCAACTTTTTTGAAATTTTTTCTTTGATCCAAAGCCACATGTCCTTGGTAGAAGGATCAACCAAGAAAGGAATACCCAAATATCTAACAATGGTATGAGGCCCTCCCCATTGAAAGTTAAATTTATTGAACCAGTTAGGGGGTTGATCCTCCCACCCAAGACATATGGATTTGGATTGAGAAAGCCAAGCTCCATATATGGTACATAAGATGTTGAGTTTCTCAAGCATAGCTTCAAAGTTACTTTCTAAAGATTCATGGAACATGGCCGTATCATCAGCAAATTGATAGTTGATCAACTCCTCCCCATTAGGTAAGGAGATGCCAATCACAGGTCGAGAGATTTTATCATCTCTAAGAATATAATACAGTGCATCAACAACAATAGCAAACAGGGAGGGGGCTAATGACCAACCTTGTCTAACGGAGCGGGAGAGGGGAAATATCTCTGAAAGAGAGCTGTTAACATCAATTTGAGCATAGGCATCAGTAAGAAGAACATTAACAACTTTACAAAATATGCTAGGGAAGCCGAAAGCTTGCAGCATCATAGAAATGAATTTCCATTCAACCTTGTCGTATGGTTTTTCAAAATCCAAGAGGAACATAGCAGCATTTTGATTGGAATTTTTAGCCCAATTCAGGGCTTCCCAGCTAGTAATAAGATTTTCCAGTATATATCTTCCTTTTATAAAGCTAGTCTGGGTTGGGCAGATAAATTTAGGGAGAATCTTCTCAATTCTAATGGCCAAGATTTTAGCAAGAATATTATAAGAAACATTAAGGAGAGTGATGGGCGCCAGTTTTTAAGTAAGGCCTTATCCCCATCTTTAGGAAGAATTTTAATGATACCACAATTAATGTCTTTACCCAGTGTACCAGTTTCAAGGGCTTCCAAGTAAACATCATGCAAGTCCTTGGATATCCATTCACTGTTGGCTTTGTAAAACTCTACAGGTAGCCCATCAGGCCCCAAAGCTTTATCCTCTTTCAGACTATTAATTGCATTTTTAATTTCCTCAATCAAAATTTCTTTACTAAGTAAAGAGGCATCAGTACTGGAGATTTTATTGGGGATCAGAGATATACATTGTTTCCTAATTGTGTTAGCTTCCTCAGTGTCCTCGGAGGTGAACAAGTTTTTGTAGGTGGCAAAAGCATGTTTGATTCCCTTAATGTCAGTAATTTCTTGATCCTCAGAGATAAGTCCATCAATAGATTCATTAGCCTGTTTATTTTTAACATTCATTTAAATTTAAATAATATTAAAATCATTAAAGTTATATTTATTATTACAGTTTAATTTTATTTTATTATGATTGTTTTGACTTTTTTATTAATTTTATATATGGGAACTCATAGAATCATAAAAATATATATTAAAACAAGATTTATTTAAATTAATGACATTTATAAATTAATATATTGCAACTAACATCATTATTAAAAATATATTAAAACTATATTAAAAAATTTCACATACCATACCTTATCTAAATATAAAATATAAAATATTTAATTTTTCCATAAATACAATTTATTAAATGTAAATTCTTTTATAAAACTATTAGTTGAAAAATTAATGTGATCAACTAAGAAGGTTTTTATTTCTATTTTGGATGCTATTTATCTAAATAGATTTTTTATTATATATTAGATTTGAGGATAATTTACTCTTATAAGTTAAGTTTTTTTATTAGATTTGTGTGATATCAAAATTTAAATAAGTTAATTTTCTACTTTTTTTAGTTCATAAAGTATATCTTAGAAATCTATCTTTCTAATTTTTTTAGTAAAACATATTTGAAAGCACTCAATATTCTATTTTTTCAAATTAACAAAACACATCTTAAAACACTAATTTAACTTTCCTATTTTCTTTTTTAAAATTATCATAGTCTAATGTATATAAAGCTTCAATTGAAACATTAATGCGATCAACTTTAAGAAGTTATCTATTTGAAAATGAGTTCAAATATTGCATTTTTCTTATATATGCACAACCAAACCCTTTCCATGGTATAAACCTTGATCATTATCCTAACCCAAATGCTAAACCCTAGTAATACAAACTATGCTTATAGGCCAATGCATTTAATCAAAATTGTAACAAAAAATATGATATAAACCCTTACAACCCTAACCCTAAACTTAGAGCATTTTTAAAAACCAAATAGTAAATGTTGTTCTAACCCAAAATCTATATGAAAAAAATAAACCAAAAAAAAATTCTAATGTTGAATTTAATTATCTTCTAAAACTCTCAACCAATTACCTAATCCTTAACACTAAATTTATCTAAGAGAGATGAAATGTTGAATTTTCATATTTCTTCCTTCAATGTCTTAGATTGTTGAAATATACTTTTTAGAAGGTTTAGAAGTTTTTGTATAAAAAAGAATTTATATATGTTTATAGTAAACATATTCATTTAAAATTAAATCATATTTGATTTTTTGGGCAAAAGTGGCAAAGCCATTGAAATATTTTATTAATATAATATATATACTGCTTCAAAGGCTTTAGAGGGAAAGAAGCAGCAACAAAAACCTCCATCATTTCCCTTACAAACATTATACTTCGAGAATACATCCTACAAATGCAACTATAAACTAACCTAAAGACCAAGAAGACCATTATCCGATTACGGGATATACAAATATAAGAGAAAATCAGAAGATAACATAGGAAATAGACCTGCCGAGAATACTTCTGCCTTTAACAACGAGGCCAAAATCTATAGCAGCCCAAAAAAAGATGTGAACCCACCACAGAAAAATTGGAGGCCCTGAACTTTACTTAGCTCCTCCTTTTTTCTTGGATTTTACTGAAGCCCTCCCTAAAATAGAGTTGGCTGAAACTACAAGAGTTGAAGATGTAGAAGGAGAATGTGGTCTATCTTCATTTTCAATGAATGCCAGCACTGTTGATATTTGATCGAAGAGAAAGAATGCGTTAGCAACCATCCCACTAGGTAATATATCCATGAACTTAATGATTTCCCCCCAAAGGTGTAGAATATCCTGACCCTGCAAAGCCAACTCTAGTATGTCATACAAGCAAGCTATTTCTTTCTTATTATCAAGATCAATCGGCGAAAAGAGCCCATATGACCCATGCCTCAGACAACCACAGTTGGTATCCATTTATTGCCTCTTGAAGTTCTCTGTCTAAGACAAAATCTAGTTTCAAAATCTTCTTAGTCATGCAAAAGAAGACTTTGTAATCGGGCACCATATCATACCAATTCGATAGGAACACCCATGCCACCTATGTGTGAAAGAGATGTCGGGGAGTGTCCGAAAGTAGTATACCAAACCCAATGATGCCCCTTATTGCGTCATTTACAGGGCCCAAAAGATGCATAAAGGCTATCTTCATTTGTCTACTTAAATAAGGGCTTGACAGAGGATGTTCCCACTCCTTTATCCATAGGGAAATCCTGAGTTTTAACTTCCTATAATCCATATTTTCCTTCTTTTAGTCCAGAATTAGGAAGAGAAAGCTCATAAAAGTTGGTTAAAAATGAACTGCTATGGGCGATAAATAGGCCAGGACAGATGGCAACATCATGATGAGGAAGAGAAATGTGACCAAAACTTAAATTGAATGCCACATGTGTTACAAATTTGTAAAGTATTGGGACCTTGTGTTGCACCTGGTATGAAAATTAGATGGGATATTACTCCTAGATATTCATTCTCTCTTGACACTACGGTGATCTTCTTGATTGGCACCGCATCTTTTCTTATCATTTCACTTAAAGGCTCAAATTGAGCTTAATCGATTTGCAAGCCCTCCCACATATGTCTCAAATATATGATCTTAATTTAAAATCCCAAAGTTGTACTTAGCATGCGCTGCATAGATTTTAGCTACCACTGGTAATCATGCTCTAGCCAAGTTGTGATAAAATATTCTCATATGAGAACCACCTTCCGACATTTGCTTGAGATGCTACCCACATTCTTACTTTAAGAAGTCTAGAACTTGTAGTGATTGGACATGTACGTAGTCCTTTTCCCAATCCACATCGACACCCTCGACCCCCAAATTGGCAAGCCAATCAGCTAATTTATTTCCCTCCCTGTAACAATATGACAGAGTCTGTATGCACCCTAAAATGGTCGCCTAGACTATGGGCCCCCATATATCATTTTATCAATTTATCAAATTCCTGAATCAATGCTTTGGAACATTTTCAATTTAAATCAATTTCCTTGATCAAATTGTAATTAATTCAATTATTTCAATATTTCCTAAGGTTTGATCTTTTTTATCTAATTAAAAGATTTGATTTCCTTTTAATTAAATGAAATTTATCTTATTTAAATAAAAGATTTAATTTCCCTTTTAGTTGAATAAAATTTATCTTATTTAATTAAAGTAAATTTCTCCCTTTTAATTAAATAAAATTCCTCTTATTTAATTAAATTCAATTTCCCCCATTTAATTAAATAAAATTCTTCTAATTTATTTAATTAAAAGAAAACCCCTCTTTTAATTAAATAAATAAAAATCCCCACTTAAAGCACTTTATTTGATGAAAAAGGCAATAAATTAAATGAAAATTAAATAAAAATCCCTTTTTTCTTCACATCTTCCTAAGTGGTGGGATTTTTGCCTCTTAATCATAGCCTTTGATTTTTGCCTCTTAATCTCAACCGTTCACTTTCCTATATAAGGAAATGTCTCCTTCTCATTTGATAATCATCAATTATCAATCATCAATCAATCATCTTTTTCATAGTATTGTTATGCTGCAGGTTTGGAGAGCGATTTTGGAGGAGGATTTGAGCACTTGAGCTTGGATATTGCAACTTCTCTCTTTTTGTCTTCTTCTTCTTGCATCCATGGCTATTCATGTAGATTAGATTTATGTTTATTTTCATAGAGTAGATTTACATATTTCCTTTCATAGATTAATCATGCATTGTTATCATTTAGATTAATTTCTTTTCATGCATTGCAATCATATAGAATAGATTTCATTTTCGTGCATTGAATCTCTCATTTCATGGTGTACTTGCATGGGCACTAACTAGGTCAATCTGAGGGCCTCCATTACACACCTTTGCACTCCATGACTAAAGAGCTATGAGTCGATATTTGAGGCCTCATTATTGAGCAAGCTTGGATGGAATGATTCATAGAATTGTGACATATTTTCATCACACATTTTTGGCGCCCACCAATCCCGATATGCCAATAAAGAAAAAAAAATTAAAGAGAAATAATTTCATCCTATGGTGAAAGCCACTCCCTTATGTCACCTTGGATATGTACCATGATGAAAATCTGGAAATCGTGCATCATACGTAGTTCTTCTACATCTTTCATCCATTTTGTATTCTCTCTTTGACCTTGACAATGTTGATCTATACACAAACATTTGAATCTTCCATGAATCCTCCCATGAATCTTCCCTATCGGCCTTTTGAAAAAATGTGTGATGAAAATGATGACACACTTCTACGAATCATTCCATCCAAGGTTGCTCAAGAATGAGGCCTCAAATATCGACTCATATCTCTCTAGTCATGGAGTGCAAAGGTTTGAAATGGAGGTCCTCAGATTGACCTAGTTAGTGCCTATGCAAGTACACCATAAAATGAGAGATTCAAATGCATGAAAAATGAGATCTACTCTATGTGATTGCAATGCATGAAAGGAAATTAATCTAAATGATAACAATGCATGATTAATCTATGAAAGGAAATACAAATGCAAGTTTAATCTATGAAAATAAACATGAATCTAATCTACATGAGTAGCCATGGATGCAAAAAGAAAAAGACAAGAGAAGTTGCAATATCCAAGCTCGAATGCTCAAATCCTCCTCCAAAATCACTCTCCAAACCTGCAGCATAGTTCAATACTATAAAAACCTAATATGAAAATGAGAAGAAGAGATTTCCTTATAAAGAAAAGTGAACGGTTGAGATTAAGAGGCAAAAATCAAAGGCTATGATTAAGAGGCAAAAATCTCACCACTTAGGAAGATGTGAAGAAAAAGGGATTTTTTTTAAATTTTTTTTTAAATTTTTTTCTTTTTCATCAAATAAAGTGCTTTAAGTGGGGATTTTTATTTATTTAATTAAAAGAGAGGTTTTCTTTCAATTAAATAAATTTAAAAAAAATTATTTAATTAAATGGGGGGAATTGAATTTAATTAAATAAGAGGAATTTTATCTAATTAAAAGGGAGAAATTTACTTTAATTAAATAAGATACATTTTATTCAATTAAAAGGAAGATTAAATATGTAAAATTATATAAGATAAATTTTATTTAATTAAAAAGAAAATTAAATCTTTTAATTAGATAAAAATGATCAAACCTTAGGAAATATTAAAATAATTGAATTAATTACAATTTGATCAAGGAAATAGATTTGAATTGTAAATGTTCAAAAGCATTGATTCAAAAATTTGATAAATTGATAAAATGATAAATGGGGCCCAAAGTCTAGGTGACCATTTTAGGGTGCATACATTTGCCCCTCTTTGACTAATGTGTGATCATTCTAGGAACACATGTAGTCAAATAATGCAGTTGAAGTGTGAGATCGATTTGGGATCACAAAACAACACAGACATTAGCACCGTTGTATATAAGTAATTGACATCAGAGCAAAGATAAGCAGATTGAAAAGGACAAGGTCAACACCATTGTATATAAATAATTGACATGTCAAGGTTGATATAATTGATAAAGTTGAATCAAATATTAAAGTTTGATAGGTACTGCCCCCTCGTGATCAAAATCGAAATGGGATAGAGGAAGGATAGCAAATTGATAAATTTTGATCAAATCAAACTAAAGATAAGGTTCTTGATGTAAGATGAAAGATATAAGGATCACAGAACAAAGGTAGATCATCAAGCATGAAATATTATGCCCCAAGGTTAATTAGAAGAGAAGAAGAAGAAGAAGAAGAAGAAGAAGAAGAAGAAGTGGGGTGAAAGAGAATGGAAGATAGAAGTTTTAAAGAGGTGGAAAGAAATGAAGGGAAGAGAGAAAATTTGCCTTAAGAAAGAGAATGCCCCAAAATTAATCAAATGTTTAAGATAGAAAATTTTGATTGAGATCATGAAAGAAGATAAGGAAATAAAGATCATAATGTGATCACAGTTGATTAAAAGTCCATAAGAAAGATGAAGGAAACCCTCGCAAACTCATAATACAGCCTAAAATGCAAACTAACATGAGGTCTAACAATGCAAGCTACATGAAAATGCAAAGGTGTACTTGCAATAGAGAAACTGTAACATAGGTCTTTGTGTTTATCATTCATTAGAGAATGTTAAGGAACTTATTTTCATCATTGCGCCCTTATTAACAGACATCAAAAAATCACACAATCATCACTAGTCACAAGCACAACTATGAAGATATGAATGTGATTTATATCAGATTGGAATGTGGAAAGATTCTAACATAAGCATCAAAGACATAAAGGTCAAGATGACTATGATGTTAACTTACCCAATTTAAGATAGCAAAACCACGCTCGCATCAAGGCATAGAGGCCAGGATGACCAGCAGAATGATTGTGCAAAAAATAGTGAAGCATAAAGCAGGAAGCAAATAAAAACATGCCCCATGCCCCAAGTCCTCTATCTAGGCATCACAGAGAGACGTATTAGACAAGGACACTCAATGAAAATCAATTATAGTTAGCAGACAAAGAAAAGATCATGACATAGCTCAAGCATTAAGTGTTGTGTTTAAAAATTTAAGTGCGTTACCTGATACTGAGTTCTGAGGATAAGGATTGAATGCTCACAACCAGGTAAGACCATATGACAAAACTAGGTAAGACCAAACTGATAAGTGTTGAAACACTCGATGTCAAGGGTTGTATTGAAAAATACAGTTGGGGTGGTATTGAAAAACACCATTTGTGAGCTGGCCTAAAGACGAACGTATCCAAGAGACCAAAGCTAACACAGTTATGCCCCCTAGACAAAGACAAAGACCAATTCCAGACCAAGGCAACAAGGACAAGGCATGATGGAGAAAGGCTAAGTGTCGTGGACACGCGGTAAGAAATAGGGGTGCAAAGGCCTCAAGTAGCGCCCATTTCCAGGTTTTCACCACTTGGATTTTATTACATATTTTTTTCTTTCATTTTTTCATGTTTTTCATTTTTTTCTTCTTTTTTATCAGGAATTTTTATATTTTTTTTGAATTTTTTCTACCAAGGCTGTTTCCAGGTTTTCACCAAGGCACTTTTTCTATTTTTTGAAATTTTTTGAAATTTTTTAATTTTTTAATTTTTTTGTATTTTTGGAATATATAATTTTTTTGAAGATACATCAAAGCATCTATTGCTAGGTTTTCACTAAGATGATCATTTTTTCATGAAATTTTTTTATTTTTAAAATTTCTTACAATATATCTTTTATTGGATTTTTTCAGGATCAATAATATGTACAAAAGGATGCCCCAAATAGAATGGGCTTCAAATTCCCAAGCAAGATCACATTGCGTAGTCCCAATGTTTTACCAAGGTGGAGAACGGGAGGGATTAACAAGCTGGTGGAAGAGATGCAAGACAGAAGAATACAGGAGAATAAAGGGAAGAAATCTTCAAAGGCAAACTCCTCAAGAATACCCAAGCTAGGGAAATGAAAAGAAACATCATGTAAAGCACATTTGGACAAGCAATGAAATGCCAGCATAGGATAAGTCACAAAATCATAATGCAAGAGCAAGAAAGGATGCAGTCCAAAGGAGTAGACATGTCAAGAGGCTTCATAGCACCGTGTTTTACTCTCTCTTTTTTTTCAGATCAAGACCAAAGGGGAAAAGGATAGCGATAGGTGAAAATGAATGGAGGAAGATAGATATGAAGGCTAAACATGAAAAGAATGAAAGCAAGTTCATTGTAAGATATCTCAAATGTTCGTGTATAGATCAACATTGTCAAGATCAAAGAGAGAATACAGAATGGATAAGATGTAGAAGAACTATGCATGATGCCTGATTTCATATTTTCATCATGGCACCTTCCCAAGTCTCCCATAAAATTCCAACATGCTTCCTTGTCCTTAGAAGTGGCTCCATGTCAAGAGGACTCTAAAAATGATAAAGAAAAGAATATAAAGAAAGATCAAGATCAAGAAATCTCCATGTATTCCAATCCTCTTTATGATGACTCTTATCTGCATCATGGTTCTTTTGATCCCTTACGCCCTTTCTCATTCATTCCACCATGTCTTAAGTCTTCTCCTAAGCAAGATCAAGTTACTACTTACACCGTTGAGCTTATTGAAAATCCAAATAACCTTACCCCATTTACACTTTCCAAAGATGATACTTTCATTAAGGTTATTAAAAATGGTGTTGTTACTTCCAATACTGAGCCTATTGAAAATCAAGAGGAAAATTATGCGATTATGTATCCAAAGACCCTTATCAAGATCAAAGTCTTCCATCTTCTTGTTCTACCACTCCATGCTCACTTCCACTTTCTACTCTTCATAAGTCTTTCCAAGCTTCAAAAAATCCTATCAATGAAGGTGCTCCTATTCAAGATATTCATGATCCTATTGAAAATCTTAATGCTCACTCTAAAGATGTTGATATCCTTGGTTGTCATATACATGTTGATGAACTTATTGATTATCCTTTTGCATCTTCCACATCCATCCTTGGACCTCCTCCACCAATACTAAGGGCTTCATGTCTTCCTTCCATCTTGGGTCCTTATGTCCCTTCACTTTCCCCTCCTAACTCTCCTAATTTTTCATCCATCTTGGGTCCTTATGTCCCTCCATCTCCTATCTTTCCTCAAGATCAATATAGATGCATACCCTTGAATCATTCTCATCCATCCACCCATCTAAACCAGTCATATTCTTCTTCTTCCTCCACAAGTCCCAAGTCTTTTGGAAGAAACTTGAATGTTCAATACAAGAAAAAGAAGCAATACAAGAATCCATCTAAAAATGAAGACCACCATGTCTCCTCTAATTAACATGGGGGCATAAAGTCAAAAGATATATCTAAGAATAAAATTACAAGATAAGTATGGGTTCCCAAATCCATCATTGAAGATATTCTCTATAAATCAGAAAAAAAAATGAAAAGCCTACGACTATATGGATTCCAAAGTCTCTCAAGAGAGAGTCTCATGTTGAGAAACAAATGAAGTTGACATTCAATCTTCCAAAGGCTTCCACTTCATCTTCTTCCAAAAATATTCTTTCATTCCATGAGCTTAAACTACAACCTCTGTTATCCATTCACCATATTGCTTCACGTATTCCTTCATTCACACTTCCTTCATCCTCTCACCACCCTTCAAGGTGTGTGTTGATGTTGATCTTGCCTTTCTTTCCATCTACCCTTTCACAATCCTTCCATTCACTATCCTTCTACCTTCTATCATTTTTCCTCATTTGTTTATTCCTCCTATCTTCCAACCTCACTCACTTTGCATAAAATCTTATCCTCCATTTTTCTCTTTCATCTTCCTTTCCCTATCGACATCTTTAAGCATATCATTTTGGATCCTTGGCATATCATGGTTTATCCTTTCAAGGAGCATTATCTAAAAATCTTTCCTTCTTCCAAAAAATTCAAAAATTCAAAAAATAAAAATTTATAAACAAAAAAATTTAAAAATAAATAAATAAATAAAAATAAAGAAAAAAAATAAAATTAAAGAGAAATAATTTCATCCTATGGTGAAAACCACTCCCTTATGGCACCTTGGATAGGTACCATGATAAAAATCTGAAAATCAGGCATCATGCGTAGTTCTTCTACATCTTTCATCCATTCTGTATTCTCTCTTTGATCTTGACAATGTTGATCTATACACGAACATTTGAATCTTCCATGAATCCTCCCATGAATCTTCCCTATCGGCCTTTTGAATCTTCCACAAATATTTCATCTGACAATGCTTTTCATACAGTTCCCTATAATTATCCTCAAGGGCTACCTATTAAAGAAACTCAAGCTAACCTTCACTTGGCTGCAAATACTTTCAATAATGCTAAACCTAAAGAGCCTAAGCCTTTATATGCTATAATGCATACTTCATCTAATCCTTCCCCATCTCCTCCCAAGTCTCCCATACAATTCCAACATGCTTCTTTGTCCTTAGAAGTGGCTCCATGTCAAGAGGACTCTAAAAATGATAAAGAGAATAACATAAAGAAAGATCAAGCTCAAGAAATCTCCATGTATTCCAATCCTCTTTATGACGACTCTGTTAGAATACTTTAGGGATAACTGAGAAGGGGGGGTGAATCAGTTATCAGCAACTTTATCTTTTTCTTATACTTATTAATCCAGATTGATACAAAGTAAATGCACATTCAGATAACACTTTACACAACACATCAATTTGGTTACGGGGAAACCAAATGGTAAAAACCCCGGTGGCAATTAGTACCCACAAAGAACTATATTGTTTATAGTGATCCATGTTAAAAGATCTTCCAACCCTGTTAGGAGTTGTTCATTACAATGTAGTAGTATAGTGACCTAGTTAAGGGTCGGACCCTGTTAGGAGTCTTTTACAATAACCCTATTAGGGGTGGTGGACTCACTGTCCAAGTGGTGAAGGCTACAACCTTCTGGTTATTTGATACACACTGTATCAACAAGGTGAAATGATGTTTGTGACACTACTTGTCTAATTAGTTCCTTTTGTGTGCCTATGCTTTAACCTCTTGTAAATCACTACAACAATATTCTTTGTGTTCTGAAAGCTTCTACTTCAATATCTATATTATCAACATATGATAAATATAGCTCTGCTACTTTAACACTTTTCTCTGCTTTTCTTATCTCTGGCTTTCACAACTCTTCTTATCACAAATGACCTTCTATAAGTACATACTCCAAGTATGAGATCATGGGACCTGTAGGACAACTCTTCTTAACATCCTTATCAGCTCTACTAAGCGCGCAAGCATAATTACAACCACGCAAGTATAAACTAAATAGACGCGTCACTTCACTAAGTCGGCTTCACCAAATTAATCATAACTTTCCAATCTTCTTCAAATACGTTTGGCACCTTTAGATTAATATCAAAAAATCATAACTCATCATGAATATACACACGCATATCCTGAAGATAGGCGCAACTCAATAAACATGTTACATACATCGGCCTTAAACCATTATTCCTCCAAAACTATAACCGTCAATAGCATAATTACATATCTTTACTGAAACATCATATCTGGCTCTGCGTGTATGAACATAGCATAATAAATATGTTAACAACATGTATCTATTCACGCAAGTCTTCATGTCATCATATGCATAATTACACATAGAAGTGTTGCTGTGTATTATATGTTGTCATCAATGACAAACATACAATCAATCAACTGTTCAAAATCAAATCTCCAACAATCTCCCACTTTGGAATTGATGGCAACATATGATAAAAACAACTTCTATTCATGGTGTCTTCTTTCTTTTACAATCTTCTTAATATCCTCATCAAGGATTCATCTACACTGCTGCAGTTACATAGACTGTGTATACTCCCCCAGAGTATAAGCTCCTTGTATGTGTTCCTTTTTTTGCTCTTTGTTTTTTTTCTTTGCTTTTAGTACATACTCCCCCATTGACATCAATGGCAAAGGGTGCCATAAACCATTATGCACAGGTACTACTCCAGAAGTAGAGTAGTCAACCATTCATCAGTCACACAGGACTAATGTACTTGCTGCTTTCTCTAATCAAACTTAGGAGAGGGAATTACTCCCAACTTCTCCCTTAGATACTCAAAAGTATCCTTTGCTAAAGGCTTCGTGAAAATGTCAGCTAACTGATCTTTTGTGCTTACATAGTCCAATGTCACTTCCTTGTCTACAACTTTTTCTCTCAGAAAATGGTACTTGATCTCTATGTGTTTTATCTTTGCACGCATCATAGGGTTCTTAGACATGTTAATAGTACTAGTTTTATCACAATGAATAACAATAGGATAGTCAATCTGAATACCAAAGTCTTTAACCATATGCTTGATCCAAACAATTGTTGTACAATTCAGTGCTTCTGCAACATATTCTTCCTCTGTCATTGACTGAGAAATACAGTTTTGCTTCTTGCTTGTCCAAGATACCAACCTTTCTCCAAGAAATACTTCTCCTCCTGAAGTGCTCTTTCTTTCATCAATACATCCTGCCCAATCTGCATCAGTATACACATGAAGTTGTCTATTATCTGATTTAGCATACCATAAACCATAGTCTATAGTTCCCTTAAGATATCTGAATATCCTCTTGATTTCCATTAGGTGATTATGCTTGGGTTCAGCTGCAAATCTTCCAACAATGCCAATTGCATTAGATATGTCAGGT
>MU228220.1:1941612-1970612 GCA_018584345.1 Thuja plicata
CACTCTCCGAGAGGTGGTGGAGATGGTTGGCGGCGCCGCTCGGCTTCTCCGCCGCGGCGGACTTCTGGTTGGGGGCCAACCCCTGTGCAGTCTGCCCCTCCTGATGCTCCTGGTTCCCGCCATGGCTAGGATTGGCCTCCTGCCACTTCCTCCAAGTTCCCATGCCTGGCGCTTGCTATTTCCCCGCCTAGGGCGGAAGACAAAGAAAAAGAAAAAGAAGATGAGAATGATGGCTGGCCTCCTCCCGACCCTACTGTCAATCCCACTCCGAAGTGGGGATCGGATGATAAAGATCCTCCACCTTCTGCTGCTACTGCTCTTGCTGCCTAATGGCATTTTAGCTTTTTTTTGATGAATAGTTTTCTATATCCGGCTTTGGCCGAGTGACTCTGCGGGGTGATTTTTATATCCCCCAGCCCCTTTTTTGTGAATATGTAACTTTGAAATTTATTAATGGAAAGGAACTATTCATCAAAAAAAATATCATATGATATAATATTATATTATATTATATGATTTAATATCATAACATATCATATAATATAATATTATTGTAATATATATAAAATAATATTGTAAATAATATATATAATATAATATTGTAAAAAATTATTTTATTAGATGATATAATATTTATATAATATAATATTATTATAGTATATCATATAATATAATATTATTAAATCTTACTATATAATATAATTTAATATAATATTATAATATTTTGAAAGTAAGTTTTTTCTACGTTGTGTGCGTATGTGTGGCGGCTTTTCAGTGATCTCACATCCCCCGATGTTAGCGTGTCTTCTGATGTACCCCAGGTGTGTGCGTTCCTTTCTTCGTTTGCTTTAATGTCTTCTCCCCCACTCAAACCTCCTGTAGAAGTCGTATCTTCTACATTTAACTCCATTAATGCCCCCTTAACTTTCCCTGCAAATAATACTTTAAACTCTGGTAATGGAGATCATTCTATATCTCTGGCGTCCAAAAATTTCTCAGAGGCGGTGGCCAACTCCTCCACGGTCTCTGCTTGTGCTAGGTTTCGACTTGTAACCCACGATGAAGCACCCGAGCCAGGTAAGGGTTATGTGGATACCTTGGCCCCTTTTTCCATTTCCCCTAATACAGAAATGCTTGGTGAAACTGAGAAGGAAAAGTGTACACGGAAGAATTTTTCTATCTTCTTTGCGGCTATTGAAGTTGAGAAGTGTCCTGCTAGGAAATTGCTCGACGACTAGTTTCATAACTATTGGAATCTTAAACTAGGGTATAGTATATCATTCTGTAGGCAGATACAAAAGGGTTTGTTTGTCATCTTCTTTAAAAATTCAGAAGCATAGGAGGTTGTCCTCAAAAGATAATACTGGTTGGTAGCACCTCCTTTCAGGCCCTAGCCTGGACTCCGGAGGCTATCCATGAGGAGGTGCTTGCACTTTCAGCCCCTCGATGGATCATTATCAAGAGCCTTCCTCCATTTCTATGGCGTTTTATCATCCATATTCTTGAACCACTTGGAAAAGTTATTCGATTTGATGATACTACTCACCTTGTACCACATATGAATGCTAGGGTTTTGGTATCCCTTAAGCTTGGTATTGAAATCCCGTCGATTTTAGATATTAACATCTCTGGTGAAATATTCTCCTATCCTTTAGAGATCCTGGGCGGTCTTAATGCATGCTTTCTCTGCAAAAAAGGTCACCTTCGAAGAGAATAACCTATTATTAAAAGGAAAAATGATGTCGCCAGACCTAATCCCACACCAATTTTGACCGAAAAAATTAAGAAAAACTCTACTGTGTCCAATAATCCTCCTCTGTCACCCTTGATGGTGATTTCTCCTGCGTCCACCCACCTAAACAAACAAACCCTAAACCAAAAGTATGATGATACTCAAGAATCCTCAGATTTTAACATGACAGATGGATTCCAAATAGTTAAAAGAAAATATGATAAAAAAAGAAGATGGAAAGCTAATAATATTGAAGGTGTGGTTGATAAAACAGATAAAATGACTCCACCACCCGTGCCCGTGCCATCCCTTGTTGCTCATCCCATTGTTGATTCCTCTCCCACCTCTGTTGATACTAAAACATTTAAGGAAATCGATGAGGGAAATTATTTAGACGTCCTACCCACAGTCAACAACAACAAGATCTCTATTCCATTGGCGCCCTCGAAGACAAATGAGCATGCTACCCCGACCCCTAGACTTGGCAATGGTTTAGATTGTAATAAAACCTCTGAGTCTGACCTTGATGAATTTGACTGGCAGAAAGACTTCCCCAAATCCAAAAGAAGGGGAAGACCTCCTGGCTCAAAAAACAAATATTCTGTTGGGCTCGGAGGTGAGGAATCTGCACAACTTGTTATACCCAATAGCATAGAAGGGTCCATGGACCTTGTTTGTGTCCCCACTAACAACAGGTCTGAATGAATTGCATTTCTTGGAATGTGAGGGGTCTTGAGTCCCCAGACAGAAAACATATTGTTAATCGTTTTGTTGACACTATTCATAATATAGATTTTATAATGTTACAAGAGCTCAAGGCTATTGACTTCATGTTGGATGTTAATCTCGACTTCATCTGGAAAGATGCTATTAGAATATTCTCTAATCATCTGAAAGGTAGGGGCGGAGTTGGATTACTCATTAACCCTAAGTGGTCTAATTGCATTACGGATAAAGGTAGGTCTCCGTGTAATAGGGCCGTCTGGGCCTCAATCTGCACTAACAATACAAACTTTGGTATCTGCTCTATATATGCATCTAATGATCCTCTGGAGAGGACAAACTTGTGGGTCTGGTTGGCCTCCCTCCCCGACATCCCTTGGATTCTGGGTGGTGACTTTAACATGGTTGAGTCCTAAAAAGATAAATTGGGGGGTAGACCCTTCTCTTGGAAGCCTTCAGAGATGGAGCCTTGGAATAAGATTCTTCAGTCTAAACGGTTGTTTGATCTCCTGAAAAAAAATGAAAACACCAACCTTAATTTGTGGCACACCTGGTGTAACTTTCAGCAGGGCCCTAACCATATATATGCCAGACTCGATAGATTTTATGCTCACAAAAATTACTTTTCCTTCATCCCTGATGAGCTTGGAAACCTTGTCATTATATCCCCCATGGCTCTTTCTGATCACCATCCCATCTCTGTCTGCATCAAGCTAAACTATTCTCATCATACTCCTTTTTCTGTCAAACCTAGATTTATTCTCAATACTTCCCTGCTTGAAGATGAAGACATCCTATCTACTATCCAGCTTATCAGTACCTTTAATAAAAATTTCTCCCCCTCTCTTTCCTGTTGTGAGAGATGGCATCAAAACATACATGCCTGGCATGCACTCCTCCAAACTCTGGGGCAAAAGAAGGCCAAGGATTTTAGATATACTGAGAAAGTTCTTGTTTTTAAATTGAACTCTGCTGAGACTCCTTTTCAAAACAACCCCTCTGAACATAGTCTTGTCCCCATTATCTCTAAAGCTAGAGATGATCTTCGTCCCCATCAGCAGTCCTTAGTCCATGGGGCCAGAATTAGGCATAGGGCCCACTGGCTACAGCAGGGTGACAATGGGACCAAGTTCTTCTTTAATTACCTTAAACAAAAGCATGCCAATGAAGCCATTAATAGTATAGTTGTTGATAATATTGAGATTGTTAATCCTGATGAAATCAAGGGAGCCTTTGCCTCCTACTACAGTAATCTATTTTCTTATGAAGAAAATGATGAATCCATCTCTCTCAGAAGAGAGTTCAACTCCATTATCCCAAAGAAAATATCTCAGCATGGCTCTGCTCTTCTTGGGAAAAATATCTCGAAGGAGGAAATTGTGAATGCTATCAATTCACTTAAAAAAGACAAAACGTCAGGCCCTGATGGCCTCCCAGCTAAGTTTTACCAAGCCAACATTAGTTGGATTAGTTTGGATCTCCTTGATATTTATAATGAGGCTTATGATAAAGGCACATTGGGTAACATGATTAACAGAGGTATCATTAAATTAATCCCTAAAGATGGTGATAAAACTATTATCAAGAATTGGTGCCCTATCACTCTTTTGAATGTATCTTACAAAATACTTGCCAAGATTATGGCCCATAGATTGGAAAGCATCCTGCCCAAGTTTGTTAACTCTACTCAGACAGGCTTTATAAAAGGTAGATACATCCTTGAAAATCTCATTACTAGTTGGGAAGCGATGAACTGGGCCAATTCTTCCAACCAAAATGCTGCCATCCTTCTCTTGGATTTTGAAAAGGCCCATGACAGAATTGAATGGAATTTTATATACTTGATGCTTAGGGATTTTGGTTTCCCTGGCCTCTTCTGTAATTACACCAAACTCTTGCTGAAAGATGCTATGGCTCAAGTTGATGTAAATGGCTCTCTCTGACCCCTTCTCCCTAAGCAGATCTATTAGACAAGGCTGCTCGCATGCCCCTGCTCTTTTTGTGATTGCCTCTAAAGCATTGTCTTTCATCCTTAGAGACAATACCCTTTCTCCGGCGGTCACAGGTATAACCTTACCCAACATGGAGAATTTGACCAATTTGCAATTTGCTGATGATACTAGCTTATTTTATGATTTGGAAGAAGAGAATTTCAGTAACCTAACTAAAAAACTTGACTTATTCTACTCTATCTCGGGAGCTAAGTTATCCCAGGCTAAGTGTATTTTCCTTGGCTGGGATGAACAGCCTTCGGGATGGTTTTTGAAACATGGCTCCCAGTGGGGTGGGCCCAATAAAATTTTAAGATACCTAGGCATCCCCTTCTCTGTGGATCCCTCTCTTAAAGATATGTGGCTCTGGGTTAAAAACAAAATCACCAAGAAACTAAACAGCTGGTATAACAGATCCTTGTCTTTAGCAGGTAGATTACAGGTCTGTCAAAAAATTATATCCTCATATAATATATATTACTCCTCGCCTTGGATGTTTAATAACTATCAAATCTTGGAAATTCAAAAAGCCATAAGGAACTTCCTATGGTCTAATGGTAAAGGCAACAAAAAGATGCATGCGGTTAATTGGGACTGGTGTTGTACTGATAAAAAACTTGGGGGTCTTGGTTGAAAATATCTTAGGCTTCAAGGTATGGCATTGGCCACCAAATGGATCTTCCACTGTGTAGATGGTGAAGAACCATGGAAAGTTCTTGTCAGAAGTAATATTGTGAGGGGATACCCAAAAAAGGCTAAAACTTGGAAAGATGTTCCATTTGATGATCTTTTAATTGGTAACTTTCCTGTCAATGTTCATGGATCTGTTGTCTTCAAGACCATTTAGAAAGATTGGGAGTCTTCTAGATCCTTTATTTTTGGTAAGTCCTTCCATTCTGATACCCTTCTGCATGGTGAAAGGTCCATTTGGTGGAACCTCCATCTTCTGGGCAAGCCTCTTGCCTTCTCTCAAGGCTGATCGACTAAAATATGGAATAATCTGGGTATTTCCACCTTTATTGACCTCTTTGAGAATGACTGTCTGATTAGCTAGGAGGAGTTAAGAGACAAATTTAACCTTCCCGCTGCTCATAAAAAGACCTATAATATGATCTCCAAAGCTTGTAAAGATCTCCCTTCCTCCTGCTTCATTGACTCTCATAGATACCTGAATATCAAATGGCCTGATGGTACCTTGATTAACAAAATCAAAGCCAAAAATGTTTAGAATATTCTGAGCAATAGTCAGAATATCATAGAACATATCAACAAGCTTTGGTACACTTCTCTTGAAACTAAAGACTGGAGCAGAATCCTTAATAAAATGTGGAAGTCTCCTATTGATCCTAAAATCAGATGTTTTAAATGGCTTATGCTACTCAATAGACTTCCTATTAGCAAGTACCCTGCTCCTACTGATGTTTGTGGACTCTGCAATTGTCCTGACCCCTGTAGACATATTCTTTTTTAATGTAAATTTGTGAAGAAGGTTTGGGCTTTATTTGGTATAACTTATCCTAAGTTCATTGATATTTTTGAAATTCTCACTGGTCATATACAGGCACTTAAAAAATATTCTAATCTTCTGTGGAACATTCTTTCTTCTAACATTTTATGGCAGCTGTGGAAGTGTAGGAATGAAGAAAGGTATCAAGGTATAAATAGATCTCTTACTGAGTCTTCATTGAAACTCACACTTTTTAAAATTTCCTCGCAGGTCTGCGTCACGATGATGATCAAGAGGGAAAATCTTATCAGGTTCCTCAAAATGGGGCACTCTACCATGTTCGTCTTTGAAATGAAGGATGGTTATGACTATCGGAATCATATGAAAAATATGTCTCTTTTCAACAAAACGGTGAAAAAACTCCACAAGGAAATCAGCAAAAACAAGAATGTGACGGACGATCAGATTTCTATGATTGCTCAAATCCAAGCCAATAAAGGAATTGTTTGGATGGAAGGACCCCTTGGCTGGACTGCTTGGGTTGAACAGTATGAAGATATTCTACACGAGACTTTTTTGTTTATGATAGTTGTACTATAACTTTTGTTCTTAAGCTTTATCAAACTTTGACATTCTCCGTGTGAGGCTTGCCCCTGGAGCTGAATTCTTTGTGGATACTTATTTTGTTTTGATCTGATTACTCTATAGTTAATATAAAAAAAATATTATAATAATTAATATGATATATTTTAATATAATATAATTTTCCTTATACAATTGAAATTTTTTATATTATACCATATAATATAATATAGTTTATATTATACAATTGAAAATTAGCATATAATATAAACTATTATATCTTATACAATTGAATATTTTAATATTATACCATATAATATAATATAATTTATATTATACAATAGAATCTTCCTATTATTAATCTGTGTGCATTTTATATCAAATTTCAATTGATCAATATTATTTAAATATTTTTGTTAATCTACGGTGAAAATTCAAGCAAAGTCAATCGTGGAGATGAAAAAATTTACATTGTTGCTCTGGCACTCTTCAACTCTGTGCGTGAAAAGTGAAAGAATTTACACAAGATATGGCAACAAATTTCATTCATGTTCTTTCAGTCACTTCTATATCACCAGTTACTTTTGAAAGTGGCAAACCTTGTGATTTGTGTATTGTTAAGGCCCAAGCCAATCTTAATGGTATTTTTACTATAGAACCTCTTTGTCTTGCACCAATAGGAACCATTTTTTTTATTTTGATCATCAAATGGTAGTCTGAAGTAACTATCAAACTTTACCATTGCATATGCTGGTAGTTTTTGTGGCATGCTTGCAGCCTTGTAGACAATATTTTGAATATATCTTAAAGCACCATTTACAAAACTTGTTTGTATCCATAGATTTGAAGTTAACATGAATTTTGCACTTACTGATTAATAATTCCATGTCAAGCTCATCATGATAACTTGCCTTAGATAACTTAGTAGTTTCAACTTTTGTTGCAATACTGCGTGCAACATGTTCTTAAGAGAATACAATTTTACTTTGTTACGATTTTGAACATTATCATTTGTGGAGAAAAAATTAACATTGTTGTCAAAGTCTCCATTTATTGTTGTAGTGATGTTAGTTTTTGTTCTTGGCATTAGCAATTTCCAATCATCAATTTTAGGCTCTACTTCTCTCAAGTTTTTCAATAATTGACAAAATTTCATTTGTTGAATGTCTTCTCCATCTTGTCTAAATACTTTGTCTAAGGTAACTATTACCCAATTTTCCCATCTTATGAGAATTATAGCTATAAGTGGAGGAAAATGTGGCTCCCACGAGGGTAGAGCCTAGCTTGTAAGATTTTGCAAAATGTTTCTAGGGCTTGATCTTGTTCTCTGCATTTTTCAGGCTATAATCTACCCTTGTTCATGAAAAAGACCTAAGTGTAGAAAACCCTAAGTGTTTCATGAGAAAACCCTTGTTCTCCTCGCCATGTTCTATCTCATCATTACCTTTTCTGAGTTCAACTTAATTTTCCTTTTAGTCATGTGTGTATTAACCCTTCTCTGATTATCTCTTAGTCGCGCAAAGGAAATAGAATAGTCTATTTTACTTTGAAACTTTAATTTGCCTTCATTCACACGATCTCAGAAAGAAAATGAATATCCTTTCAAGTCATCAAGATTTCACACGGGTCGTAGATCAAGTTTTCTATCTTGTGGCTATCGCGTAATCTCATATAAAAAGGGAATATGCTTAATTGTTTGTGATATTAAACGCAAGCCGTGGATCAATTTAAGTTCAGGTTCTGATTGTGTGGATGTCATTCAGTCTCAAGATAAACTCAGTGGTTAAGGTTTTATTCCATGGCTTTGATACTTGGTGTATCTCTCAACTCATGGTAAACATGGGATTTTAAGTCTGGTTAGTAGTTGTTAAGTTGTAAGGTCACTGAAAGAGATCAAGGTTAAGTATTTTCTTCTGATATTTCATGTGAGTCATCGATTGCCTTCAAATCATGTGGTTTGCACTAAGTCTCCAAAGAAAGTCAAAAGGTCAACTAGTTAGCAAGATTTCGCGCAAGCCGTCGATGCAAAGATGATCTCGCGGTGGTCGCTGACTCTCATGATGGAACCGTGAATAAATAGAATGATCAAAGATTGTGATATTTCTCAGTCACCAAGTATCTAAATAAACCATGTTCAAGAAGGTTAATTTAATAAGCATCATTGAGTGTGTTTTGAGCTTGTGGTGGTCGCTTAGTCTCATAAGGAAAAGGAATATTCTTCTATGGTTCAAAGATTAAGCGCAGTTTGTCGATCTTGTTCCTCATCTTGTGGTGGTCGTGCAACCTCGTTACAAAATCAGAGTTAATGGAATGATTCAATGACTTAGTGACATGAAAGAGTCAGTAGTTCAGGGTTAAAGACGAGTCAGGAATTTGAGCTAGAGATGAAGATAGACGGCTATGTTTCAAACAAGAGAGTAAGTATTTTCTCAGTCATTGATATAACTATCCATGCCACCAGTGATCGTTAACATATAAATATTCAAATATTCAAAAGATATGATCTCAGGGTTCATAGAGGTGGTGTGGTTTTTCAAGATACATACAGAAAGATGGGTCGAGCCGACTTCTTAGGATCACATTTATGGTGATGGGAAAGTTATTCAAGTCTGTATCTAGTTGACTCAGACATTTCTATGATGCATTGATGAGAAGACTTGATATTTATAGGATTTAAAAATTGTTTATGCAGATCTATTGTAACCCTAATTTCAAAGAATTGGATTGACTCTTGAGCCTATGTTCTAGAGGAGCATGTATATAAGTTTTTGAGAGCTTTTAGAGCTCAAAGTTTTACCAGTTGGTGTAAGATTTTTTGTGGCATTTTCTTTGCCCTCAGGTTTTCACCTTGTTGTCATCTTTCATTTACTTCCACATTATGTTAAGGTTTCTAAGACATCTTTTATGTCCTCTAACTTTCTCTTATTTGTATTTCTCTTACTAAAATATGATATAGTCACTTTTATTAGAGGTATCTTGGAGTTACTGAGCCTTTCTTTCTTTTAGCATCTTTGTGTACTACTATGTGTGATCTTATTTAGGTAATCCTGTGGATATTGTTCATCCCTAGTTACTTTGTCTCATTCCTATGCCTATTTGCTGGAGTGAATGTTTTCTTGTAGGTCATAGTTTGTGTCTACTCCCTTAGGAAAGCTATTGTTTGTGAAATCTTCTCTTTCCTTGAATAGCCTCTTTCCATTTTGGACCTCTCTATGAAATACTAATGAAAACCTATTCATAAATATTGTGTTCTATTAGATCTAAGAATCTTCATGCTAGTTTGGTTACTATGTCATCTTTCATATTACCTTCGGTCTATCACCTAGTAGGAGAATTTGCTTTCTAGTTATTTCCTTTCAAGCACTCTCTCTATCCCTTTTCCCTCAAAAGTTTACTTTTCATGTCAAAAGAGAGGATTAGGTGATTATCCAAGAGGAACCATCCTAGAACCCATAGGCTTCACTTCAGTTAGCAGAGATCCCACAACCTAGAAGTGATTCCTATGTTATACTAGATTGCTAGGCTCAAGCGCTTGGCAGGGTGAAAATTTTAGTGTATAACAGTAACCATAGTTTTGAAGTCTTCACACAATAACTTTGTTCGACTATTGCTTGTATATGTTGGTATGTCTCTACCAGGAGGCAATAGACATAGGTCTCTAGATAAAATCATAGCAATTTGTGGCAATTATATAAACACATTTTGAACATTATATATAATGAAAACATAGAGAATTTTTTATTTTATTTATTGGCAAAAATGGCTGAGCCATTAGAATTTTTTATTATATACCTATTTCAAAGGTTCAGGAGGGAAAGAAACAGTCAAGAAAACCCTCCTTCCTTTCCATTACCTAAAAACATAGAGAATTATTACATATAAATCTTACTTAATATAATATGAATTTTTAATTGCAGTTCATTGAAATTATACATATACCTCCAAAGTTTATATTTGTATAAATTGCGGGAAAGCTTGACAAAGTCGAGAATCTATGTTCTCTAAATTTTTCTCTCCAATGAAGCTCATTTCATCAATCAATATATATTTGACATGTGACATTTCTTCTTGAAATCTTGTGAGGCTCGTTCCTTCAAGTTGATTAAAATCCTTTATTGGAATTCTTAACTTAGAATGAATTGTGGATGCTCTTATATTGAATGATGCAACTCCAGTTGGTGCAAGTAATAGAAGGAGAGATTTATTGGGTATTGCATTATTGTGAAGCCCTTCACTGATTGCACGAATGAGATATGATTTTCCTGTTCCTAAATTTGTATTTTGCGGGAAAGCTTGACGAAGTCGAGAATCTATGTTCTCTAACATTTTCTCTCCAATGAAGCTCATTTCATCAATCAATATATATTTGACGTGTGAGATTTCTTCTTGAAATCTTGTGAGTCTCGTTCCTTCAAGTTGATTAAAATCCTTTATTGGAATTCTTAACTTAGAATGAATTGTGGACACTCTTATGTTGAATTATGCAACTCCAGTTGGTGCAAGTAATAGAAGGGGAGATTTATTGGGTATTGCATTATTGTGAAGACCTTCACTGATTGCATGAATGAGATATGAATTTCTTGTTCCTGCCATCCCTTGAATTATTATATAAAATGGCAACCCATTTTCATTCATTTTATAGTGTGACGGAATTATGTTCAATGCCTTTTCTTGTTTGTCACTAAGAATTACAAATTTGACATCTTGTGGTATATCCTCATTTTTAAGGCATCTACTTTCTCACATCATATTGAAAAAATTGATTGCTTGAGCTGTGTATTCATCACCGTGATTAAACCAAATTGTTTTCCTATCAATTTCCCTTCTTCCCAACATATCTATTTTTTAAACCTGCATTTTTTGGCCATGATGTAGTCTAGATATGATTTCTCATTCATGCTTTGTAGTTTTCCTTGTAATACTTAATTTTTTTCACTTTCTGAGTCACTGATATTTTCATTTATTTCAACAATTATTATTCATTCAACATGCCAATGGTTATAATTGAATGAATCTCAGTTTGATTTTATGCAGTCACTGGTATCTCCAATATCTCTCTCTATGTTACAAAGTGGTTTGTACAGAAACAATTCATAGAAACATAAATCAAGAAATTTTTCTAATTCATGTGAAGGGATGGATAAGAACCTTGGAAACAGCCTGACAATGGCTTCTTTTTCCCTAGGCTACCATTTTTTGTCTCTTCTTTGTCTAGGATTATATATCCATGATCTAGTAACATCTATGAGTGTGATAGATTCCATAGACAATGACCTTGTTCTATATCCATCAATTATTGATTTTGTATGTTCTTCATTGGTATTATCATCGTGTACAACAATAGGTTTGAATATTTCATGTGAAACATTAATATTTTCAAATCTTCTAGTACTTTAAACCAATGGAAGATCTAATATCATACGACATGTTTTGTGAGCTCCAACATCTCTTTCTATAATAGTTTCAGTCATAAACTTCCTATATGCCTTTGCAGCTAGATCATTAGGATTCTCTATATTTGCGACACATGAGCATTTCATTGTAGCTTTATGAGCTCTTCTATGCTTTCACAACATATTTAGCAGTATACTTGATCACTTCATACTCTAACAGAACTGGTTGCCAATGTATATTATCTCTCCATAATTAAAGTATGTATTGGTTGTGGGAATTGACTCTGTCATCATTTCTTGTTGCCTCAAATTTGTTTCACCATTTTTAGTATCTTCATATTATTTTGATCCATTCAAATTTAAAGCTCAAGGAGGATTGTACCTATGACTCAATATGAATGAATTTTCTTTAGAATTTTATACTAACAACTGATTACATGTAACTAATTAAATGTTTTAAGATGTTAAGTTGATGATGATGCAAGGCATTAAATCAGTTAATGTATTGTATTATCATTGATGTCAACTTAATGTAATCTGTATGGTCATGGAGATACTGCCAAAGACTTCAAAGAACTCATGAAGCAAGGTTATGCTATCAGTAATGCATACAAGTCAAGTATTCACTAAGTGACTTTATACACCAATGAAGTGCACCCAACGGCTAGAGTAAAGAACAAAGCCACAGTGTTGCCTGATGAGAAAATGCACAGAATTATCGATGAGCAGAGTTACAGTGTTGCCCGACGAGAAAAACATAGAGTAACCCGACAGACAGAAATACAGTTTTGCCCGACGGACCGATATCCCGAAGACAACTAAAGTCACACCAACAGAACAGTCAGTTATCACCGATGACTAATTGAAGTGTTGACCGACAGAATAGAGAGTTCAGAAAATGACAAAATGCTTAGTTGTCAAAGAGCTATATATAGAGTTAACTGATCCTTATCATTATTTTAATCATCCAGATAAATCTGGAAATAAGTAATTGATTTAAAGCTACTTTGTCCAGTTCGTAAGAAGATCTCTATGAGATCAGACTGGAGATTTTCTTTAAATCTATTAGCAAAGATTGTTGAACATGCCAAGATAAAGAAAGCCAAGAAAAGAGGAAATCATGTCTATAAGAGAAAAACTCAATTCATTACAAATTGTGTGGTGTGAACAAGAGAGAAGAGTGAAGATGCTAAAGGAAATCTGAAGGAGAAGAAAGTATTCTTTCAGTTTTGATCAACAAGCTGAAGATAGAGCTAGATTTTGCAGACACCGACGAACAGTAAGACAAGCATCATAGAGCAGAACAAGTGTGGAGAAAAGGTATACTTGATTATATTGATCAGAAAGGTAATGGACCTACAATAGATCTAAAAATCTATAATTGAGTTGTATGTATGACCATATCATTAGTGTTTTAGTTTAACCTTTGAACTATAGAAGTCTCTTAACCGAGTAGGACTTAAAAGTCTTTTTCAATTGAGATACATCCCAAGGAGTATCAAAAATTTTGATCATGAAAGTAGCATTGGATATGCCTGATACCTATTGACAGGCCAAGTGAGTGTTTGATCAAGGATGGTAGTATTAGATGCCAGATACTAGGTGAAAAACTATCTCTTAAATCCTCTAACAAGGTCACACCTAACAGTGTGAACTTGTAACCTTTAACAGGGTTGGATCCTAACACGGCTCACTTCAGAAGAGTGAAAATTTGGGGTATTGGTCCCAGTGTTTTTCCCCTAACAAGGTTTAGACATTAAAAATCCATGTGTTATGTGTGTATGATTAATTTCTTTATTGTTTCACATTTCACATATTTGATTTTGGATTGATCGGTATACTCTGCATATTTACTATGTTTTAGTAAATAGATGACTGCTTATCGGTAATCATACAGAAGAAGGGTTATCAAAGCAATTCGACAAGTAGTAAGTTATTCTAAGTATTTCAAGGCATACATCTTGTAGGACAGAAGATAAATAGAGGCATAATCTGTGGCTATAATTTTAAAGGGTTGATTCAAGGATTAATTTTTGAGGCCACTGATTCACCCACCCCCCTCTCAGTTATTACTAAAAACATCTTAAATTTATATATTAAATTTGGTATTTGTAAATAAAATACCGGCAAACCATTCTTCCATTTTTCTTCCTTATGCATGCACCCTCTTTACACATTGTATGTTTGTGAACAGTGTTCAAAATTTCTTCATACTCTTGATCAATATCCATTCTAGCAAGTTGTCTTATATTTTTAAGACATGGATGTTGACCAAAATTCTGAAATGTTCAAGATATAAAATATGACTCCATTAATTACTTTCTATGTAGGTATTTTGATTGATATAATTTAACATAAATATATTAAGTGCATTTTGACTTTACCTATATGTTTTGTTGATTAAATTATCTACTCTTGGATTCCATGCATGAATTATGGAATGAAAATATATTTTATCTACCTTTATTTGTTCTTCATTGGACCAATCTATAGTATCCATATTTGGTGCTTCATCTAGTTTGATAAGAAATCGTGCACATGTGATGATCCCCAATGTTGTCATTCATATTTTCACCAAAATTCTTTAACATTCAAACCTTTTTCTAGTATTTCTCTTCTAAACATTGAATGTCTTAAATGGATATAGTGGGCGACTATATGAGGACAGTCAATAAATTTTGTTTTCTCCACAACTGATCTTCACAAGGATTTGTTGGTGTTGTTCCTGGCATTAATGCATGTAAAATTATACAAATTAGCTGCACTCAATATCAAGAATATTGTTGGTGTTCCGATTTGATGGAGCATGTCAAATAATTCTTCTTTCCATTTTGTCCAATACGATCTTGTACCACTTAATGTTGTTCCAAATCACATCAATTTATTAGCCAAATGTGAGTTTGGAAAGTTTTCCATGTATTCACACAATTCATTTATGGTCATAGGGAACTCGTGAAGGTTTCTTTTAGCAAAAACTATTGTTGAGTTTTTAGCACGATGTCTCATTATCATATTCATCATGTAATAGAAAAACCTTGGGTATTTTCCAAAGTGGTGATCCCTATAGTGTAGTAGATGCTTCACATACTCATGTAGGTGTACTCATCTTATCCGTGATTCCAACCAATCACAACTACCATATGCAAATAGCGTTGGAAATGCCATATCAAGTAAACATGATGTTGTATACTCATTGATTGGAGATATACCAACTGTAGGCTAATCAATCAATCTATTGGGATCTACATTTGGATTATTAACCCCATGCTTTGATTAATTCTATTTCTTTCTTGATATAATATAGTTTGAAAGCCATTAAGTTTGTGTGATTTATAATGTTAGGGTGAAATAACAAGAGTATGTCCCACTTTTTGAGACGAAGGAAATAATTGTTCCCAAAAAAATTTCATTTTGATGCCTTCTCTCGAAGTACCCTCTTCGCACGAAGGGGTTAATTGGCTTCACACAAAGTACCCCATGTAAGGTACTTTGTGTGAAGTGGGGTCTTCACGTGAAGGAGTCCACGTAGTGTACTTCATGCGAAGCCCCCCTTCGTGCAAAGCCATTATTTGCCAAATTGTTTTGATAAATTTATGACTTCCCATTTCATTTTCACCATTGACTGTTGGAAATTTTGTGGACCCAGGGCTTAGAGCAAACTAGTGACATCCAGTACGACATCAACACCTCCCGAGATTTTTCAACCTCTTTTGATTGTTAGTAGTATTAGGTACACGCATTTTTCTCATTTTTTTATTTTAAATTATATGTTTTATATTTATTTTAGTTAGTTATTTAATTTAAATAATTTTTAGTTTGTAGAAATGTTAGAAAATCATAGTTGAATTTTATAATATGCTAGAAAATTATAGGAGTGTGTTAGAAAATCGTAGTAGAATGTTAGAATATATTGGAAATTATAGTAGTACTGTTAGGAAATCATAGTAGAATGTTAGAAAATGTTAGAAAAAATTAAAAAACCGTAGTATAAATATTAGAATATGTTAGAAAATTGTAACTTAATATACATTAGAAAATATTAGAAAATTGTAACTTAGTATATACATTAGAAAATATTAGAAAATGGTAACTTAGTATATATTAGAAAATATTAAAAAATTATAACTTCTAATATACATTAGAAAATATTAGAAAACCGTAGTAGAATATTAGAAAATGTTATAAAATTGTAACTTAGTATGTTAAAAAATGTTAGAAAATGATAGAAAACCGTAGTATAATGTTAGCAAATGTTAGAAAATATTTACAAAATATTAGAAACCCTAGTAGAAATGTTAGAAAACATTAATATCTTATAGAAATTTTTTTTTTTTTATAAAATTGCTTTTAAAGTTCGTAAATATTAGGAATCTCTCTCTCTTTCTCTCTCTCTCTCTCTCTCTCTCTCTCTCTCTCTCTCTCTCTCTCTCTCTCTCTGTCTCTCTCTGTNTCTCTCTCTCTCTCTCTCTCTCTCTCTCTCTCTCTCTCTCTCTCTCTCTCTCTCTCTCTCTCTCTCTGTCTCTCTCTGTCTCTCTCTCTCTCTCAATTGTGTACATATGTTTTAGAGTTACATGTATAAATATTATTCATGTAGAGTTATATGTTAAAATATTATGCTAGGAGGATCGAGCCTTAGTACATCCTAGTACCCTTTAAGACACTTAGAGGACCCAAGTAGTACACCTTCTGACCCTTTAAGACCCCTATTGTGACATACAAGGACCCTTTAGGACTATTAGTACACCCTAGGTTCCTTTAGGACCCCTATTGTGACATAAAACTCTTTAAGAACCCTTTTGATCCTTAAGACCTAGAATAGGACACCTTAAGACCCAATAGGACCCCTTAAAACTTCATAAGACTGGACTTAAGACCTAATACGACTAATATGACCTATTAAAACCAATTAGTACATCCTAGGACCCTTAATACTTAATAAGAACACTTACTTGACCTAATAGGACCTATTAATACCAATTAGTACATCCAAGGACCCTTTAGGACTATTAGTACACCCTAGGTTCGTTTAGGACCCCTATTTTAACGTAAAACTCTTTAAGAACCCTTAGGATCCTTAAGACCTAATAGGACCCGTTAAGACTTAATAAGATGAGACTTAAGACCTAATAGGACTAATATGACATATTAAAACCAATCAGTACATCATCGGACCCTTAAGACCTAATAAGACCACTTACTTGATCTAATAGGACCTATTAATAACAATTAGTAGATCCAAGGACCCTTTAGGACTATTAGCACACCCTAAGTTCCTTTAGGACCCTTATTGCGACACAAAAATCTTTAAGAAACCTTAGGATCCTTAAGACCTAGAATAGGACCACTTAAGACCTAATAGGACCCCTTAAGACCTAATAAGACCCCTTAAAACCTAATAAGGCTGGACTTAAGACCTAATAGGACTAATATGACCTATTAAAACCAATTAGTACATCCTAGGACCCTTAAGACCTAATAAGACCACTTACTTGACCTAATAGGACCTATTAATACCAATTAGTACATCCAAGGAGCCTTTAGGACTATTAGTACACCCTAGGTTCCTTTAGGACCCCTATTGGGACATAAAACTCATTAAGAACCCTTAGGATCCTTAAGACCTAGAATAGGACCACTTAAGACCTAATATGACCCCTTAAGACCTAATAAAACAAGACTTAAGACCTAATAGGACTAATATGACCTATTAAAACCAATTAGTATATCCTAGGACCCTTAAGACCTAATAAGACCATTTACTTGACCTAATAGGACATATTAATACCAATTGGTACATCCAAGAACCCTTTATGACTATTAGTACACCCTAAGTCCCTTTAGGACCCCTATTGTGACATAGAACTCTTTAAGAACCCTTAGGATCCTTAAGACCTAGAATAGGACCACTTGAGACCTTTAATAGGACCCCTTAAGATCTAATTAGAGTAATAAGACCTATTAATACCTAGTATTGTAAATTTCAGTATAATTTTATATATTCAGATATTTTTTTCTATTTTACATGCACTTATAACATGTAATCAAGTACTTAATTGTTAACACTTAGCTTTTAGATGTTGCATATAGATGGCCACTCAGGATGTACCATCCCATGATGTAATAACTTAGGATGCACCTCACACTCCTAATCTTGCAACTATTTTTCAGACTGCTCAAACAAAGATGGATCGACTTAGAGATTCCATCTGTACATGTCAGCCAGGTGGCATATATAGATATTTGTATCATTGTATTGGGGAGTTTTGAGGATATGACTACCAGATTGTGATCTCATTCTTCCTTCACACCTTAGGTTGTTGATAGTATTTTTTGAGAGTTGAGAGTCGAAGTCTCGGGTGATGTTTCCTTGGAGACAGTCCAGAGCCATGTCCCCATGGAAATCATCAAATGAGAGGTTTTCCCATTTTGTGAGGGGAATCCAAAGGTGTGGGCATATCAGGTTACATAGTGTGAAAATACTCAGATCATATACATGATATACCACTATTTTATTGTAGCACATGGTTGTTATCCTAATAACGACCAGATTCCATTATATTTTTCACAACTGTTGTACAATGCATTACATTTGGGACTTAGGGTTAACTATTTAGATCTTCCCAGATATTACGATCATGGTTGTGGTAGATTTGGAGATGATGATCAGTATTGTAGGTCTTATCGAGTTGTACATTCTAATTGAAAGCTGGTTGGGCAAAGGGCTACAACAGTGGCACCGATGATGGATGCTCCTGCAGATAGAGTAGTCATTGCTTCCTAAATGAGAGTAGTGGACATGAAATATGAGATTTCTTCTGGAACCACCTCAATTACATCAGATACAGTGGGCAGATATATTTGGAATAGAATGAGTTAATCTAGATCATCTTCTGAGGCTTCATCTAGTATTGCTGCAGGGGTCAATGATGAGGCATATAGAGCTGCAGGTCTTCCTCCACCTGGAGAGATACAATCTCTTTCTAGACATCATATTCCTTTGGATGTGGGGCTTTACTTTTTGGAGGATCTCCTCTAGTCATATTCTTATATTGTAGACATGCAGAGGATTCTAGTACAATTAGTCAGAGATGTCATCAGACTTGCATGGGGTTTTGTAGTTCCACCTACACAAGAAACACCATCTAGTAAGGCAAAATATAGTTCATAGTACTCTTTAGAGACATGTATACAGGTTGGATATGTACACATCATAGCTGAGCACCTAGACACATTTGATGAGCAGTTGCACGGGTTGAGTTAGGTGGACACTGGCATTGATGTTGGATCATTTATGGATTTGTTGTTGGATATTGGTTGTTCAAGCTCTACAATAGTCCCCTCCCAGCTACACACCTCTACACTCTTCATTACTAGAGACGTTCAAGACTAGAGGTGGTGTGGGTGATGCAGTTATTGTTGATGATATGATGGCGCAATGCATTGATGATCCTCCTGCTCTTGAGACCTACGTATATAAAGTTTTCTTTTCTCCTTTCGAGGAGTTTTAGTGGAAAATTAATTGTAGATGTGTGTATTGATGTTTTTTCAATGTATAATATTTTGCAGGCATAGTTAGCAGAGCACATTACCTCTACTGTGGGCTCAGGGCATCTTCATATGAGAGATTCACTAGATGTGACACCTACTAGTGGTCAAGTAAGTTTTAAATATATGTAGGTTTAAGCATGCATGTGTACACTTGTAACATGCATTTATATATTTTAAGTACTTTAAATAATATATACTATGCACATGTATATAACCAATTGTTGTACTAAATCTGTAGGGGTTAGTTGTTGCTTCACAGTGAGAGGATGCTTGTGATACTCGGGCAGAGCACATTAGCTCTTGTGTGGGATCAAAGCATCTTCATAGGAGAGATTCAACATATGTAACACCTACTAGTGGTCAGGTAAGTTTTATATATATGTAAGTTTAAACATGCATTTATAATATTTCAAGTATTTTACATTATTATTATATAGATGCATTTATATTCGCAGGTTATTGCTTGCTACTTCAGAGCCAGAGGATGCTCATGGAAATCGGCTAGAGGGTCACTCTGTTCGCATGCACCTTGATGAATCCCTAGTTTAGAACATGTTGCACATATCTTTGATTTGAGACTCATTATATATTTCAATATTATATGTTTGATATTTTCAGTTTATGATTCGAGACATATATTTATACGCTATCCAGACCTCTAGACATAGATGATTTATGATTTGACATTATATAGATTTTGGATGGTTTCATTTAATTAGATGGTTTTATTTGATTAGCTGATTTGATTAGATGGTTTCATTTGATTAGATGATATGATTTGATTAGATGGTTTCATTTGATTAAATGATATGATTTGATTAGATGGTTTAATTTGATTAGATGATATGCTTTTATTAGATGATTTGATTAAAGGTTTCACTTGATTTGATTTTATTTGATTTGATTTGATGATTTGATTATATTAATCAATTAATATATATTTCACGTATATAAAAGAAATTATAAATTTTTTGTTATAGGTAAAAACAAGTTTTATGGGGACCCAAAACCCCTTACAACCAAAGCCAAAAGATAAGAAACATACATGGACTAAATAGAAATAGGACTAGGAACCAGCCTGCTAAACCAGAAAAGATAGAAAGCCAGAGAAAAAAACTAGAAACTAGCTAACCACTCCAACAACCAGAAGCCAAAAGATGATGCGTCAAAAAATAGGGGAACACTAGAACTAGGAAAACTCCATTAGAGTTCCCTCTGCTTCCTTCTTTGCTTCTAAGACCTTTTTGATGGCCACACTGAAATCTGATAGCTCTAAAATCCTGTCTTGAATCTTCTTCTTCCTCACTGAACATGTGTGCTTCCCTGGTCCTTCATCAATATTGTCCTCTTTATCTTCATCAATCATCACAGTGGGGAAATCCATCTCAGATTTGATGGAGTTAAAAACCTCCATAGTAGAACCCATGAATACATTATTGTCCCTCATATGTTTTTTCACAGTATTCTCCAAGGTGTCCAGTCTCTCATGAAGAGACATCAGATTTTTCCCATCCTCCTTATTTCTTTTTCCCGCATCCCCTGCCGACCCAGAATTGATAAGATCAACACAAGCAGACGAAGCTCTGTAGTTCAGATGAAGACTTTTGATTTCATTAAATACCCATTTCATCAGTCAAAATGAGTACAAGGACATAGCTTTGGCAGTTTGAAGAACCCCAAATGGGGGCTCGATTTTATCATCCATGTCCTCCTGGAGAAGTTGGATATTCCGCTCATGCATATCAACTATTCTCAAGAAAATGATTTTCTTAGAGGAAGTAGGGATCTAGTCCTTGTCCACATTGTCTTGACCTAGAGTATCTTCCTCTTTCTGTTCTGAATGCACCTTCATAAGAACCTCAAGCTTCAGAGAAATGGGGATGTCATGCTCTTCTAAACTTGCATAATTTACCAAAATGGGAACCTGTTGACCTCCCACATCCTTCTCAACAGCCTCAGAAGTATTACCTTTTTCCTTAACACTGTGGGCTTCCTTAGTTTTAACATCTTCCTCATTAGAGGCACTCACTAAGACAGATAGAGACTCTTTTCTATCATCATCAGATTGGGAGGGGGGTATGTAGTCTATCTCATCATAACCATCAGCACTCACAATGTCTGAGTCTGTGTCCATTCCCTTATTTTTTTCAAAATTCAACTTTTTAGTTGTCTGTTCCACCTTATCATCACCAACCCTATGGCATTTTTGGGCCTTAACAGAGCCCAAATATTTTAGGGAAATAATAAGAGGACTAGAGGATGCAACCTTTTTAACATGTTCAACAATCAAGAGAATCAATCCCTCATGCAGAATGGGCTTGGTGGACTTCTTCCTATGGTGAGTAATGCTATAATGGAGCGATTGAACAAGTAGAAGGGGAAATAAATTCTGACCTTATGATGAAAATGACATAACAGCACAAAGTGATAAGAATGGTCCCTTTTTTATCTTCTATCCAAAGACATACTCTATGATCGCTGTAAGAACCTTAGCCCAGAAATATTTAATGGAGATAACATCATAGCACCCAACAGAGTCTTTCACCAGGCCGTCTTCTTCCTCTCTATCCTTGGGGAAATATTGAATGGCCTTATGAGATATCTTTTTGTCTCTGTAGAATTGTATGCCTTTAGTTTTTAAGCCCGTAACCTCCACTATCAAATATTTTGTGATCTTAACGGCCATGCCTCCGATCACCAAAGTCCCATCCTTCCATCTTTCGACAAAAGCATTCATGAAAGCATCTTTCGAGCCATGAAGGCACTCCATATAGTTAGTGAGGCCACCCTTTTTAAGTTTATCCCAAATGTTTGTTTGGGTTTTCCATTTTTTACAATGTTTCAGCTCTTTTCTGTTCAACCCACCTCCCATGATACCTTGAAGATAGCTCACAATGGCTGAAGAGAAGCAGAGGAAGAGTGAAAATGCCAAGATCAAATTTTGAAAACCACCAAAGAATGCATGTCTACATTTAACCTTCTTGGGAAAGACACACCTTTCTATAATCATGCTACCCTTAATTAATGAAAGCCATAAATTCATGAGAGAGTTTTTAGATTTTGAAAATCTACTCATTTTCTATGAGGCAGATCATATGCCAACTTGGCCCTCACTTCAACCATCAAATAAGTAACTATATGCCAGGTCATGATACCCTCGGCTTTAACTTCTATGTTAGCTAGCTCATCCATTATATAGTTTGCTTCCCTGAAGGTGTGCAAAATTATGACATTGGAAAAGGAATTAATGATTAATGAAGCTTCATTAATGATCACCTTAATAGACCATGATGGCTTAGTTCTCCCTTTGATGTAGTTTAAGATATTAATTGAATCACCTTTGATCCAAAATTTTGAGGACATGGTTTTATAGATTAGCTTAAGATTTTGCAGTAGGGCCATCACTTTCGCCATGTGATTGGACTGGACCCTAGTAGGGAAGTCCACAGCCGCAAGACAGTTTGCCTTGTCATCACGGATAAGGCCACCACAACCTACAAGGCCAGGTTTCCCTTCATAGCACCGTCGAAATTCACTTTTATCCAACCAATAAGAGGGGATAGCCAGATGGAAATCTCTTGCCTAGAAGGAGATAGAGCCACATTGACATTCAAAACTCCAGCATTGGAATCTAGTACTTCACCACTAAACATATTACCATTATCTCTGATACTTCTTTTAATCTTTTCCACTATAACCACTAGAGGTGAAGCCTTATCATGAAAAAATCTATCATTCCTTTCACGCCATAGTTTCCAGATGATGTGAGGAGAAAAAATATTCCATAGGGAGCGCGCTACAGGAACAACAACATTCCTCCATTGCTTGAAATTTTTTCTAGATTGTTCGGAAACAACCAGTGAATATTCCAGCTTTGCAAGGTAAGGCACCACACATCTCTGGAAAAACCGCATCCAATAGCCAAGTGGAAAATTGATTCCTCATCCTATTTACAGAGGAAACATATATTCGGAAAATTGGAGTTTGTCAATGATTAGGAACTTGTTCTGCAAAACCATCCAAAAAAAGATGTTAATTTTCAGAATGAGCCTTTTATCCCAAACCTGACTCCAGAAAGGAGGGTCCAGGGTTTTAATCAAGATCTTAGAATCTAAGGCCATTGAGTAGACACCCGATGGGAGCTTTCCCCATATCATCATATCCTCCTTCGAATTTTCCACTTTCTAGACATTCAAATCTAGCATGGGAGGTTTGAGCAAGAAATCAACTTCTGAAAGGTCAACCCAGTTCTGATTAATCCAGTAGTCTAAAACATACATACCCAATCTAAGTTTACAAAAATCAATAATAGGTTGAAAATTTGGAATGGAATTTAGAGGAAGATATTTTTCCCAGCAATCATCCCAGAATAGGATTCTCCTGCCATTACCCAAAAGTCACTTGTCTCCCTTAAAATTTGTATCCTTAGCTTGTTGGATACTATTCCAAATGAGAGAACCCTGCACCTTCACATTAGACTTCATAAAATCAAACATATGAGGGAATGCTAAGATATTTTTTTTTATTATGTCATTTCATTCTCTATTTTCACCATTTATACACCAAATTTGCTTAGCCAAAAGACCCTATTTAATAATCTTTAGAGGCCTTATCCCCAGCCATCCCCATTTCTTCAGGGTACAAACCTTGTCCCAAGCCACCAGGGCAAGTCTCTTTTTGTCTTCCACTCCAGACCAAAGGAAATTTCTCTGAATAGATTCTATCATCTCAGAAATTTTACCTAGGATCCTGAATAAGCTCATTGCATATATGGGAAGGCTTTGCAGAGAAGCCTTCAAAAGTTGGAGTTTACCAACTTGGCTAAGAAGAGCTCCCTTCCAACCAACTAATTTCCTATTAAATCTATCCACAATACCCGCCCAAAAATATTCAGGGGGTTTCAACCCCAAAGAGAGGCCAAGATAGGAAGAAGGCAAAGATCCAATATCACACCCAAAAATGCGAGCGGTCATGTTTGGCCTATCCATAGGGGTATTGATAAAGAATAGAGAGATTTTCTACGAGTTAACTGTTTGACCTAAAGCTGAATACTAGATAGTAAGGGCCTTTTTAATCCTTCTGGCTTCCTGGATAGAAGAAGACCATGTCATCGATGAATTTATCATGAGAGAAAGGCCTCAAAGAAGAAGAGGGAATAAGGTCCTGAATGGAACCCTCAGAGGCCAGTTTCTGAAAAAAGTGACAAGACCTTCCACCAAAATAGAAAAGAGGATAGGGGATATAGGATCCCCTTAATGAAGCCCATGATTAGGCTTAAAAAGTCTCGAAGAGGAACCATTAACAATGATAGCAGCCATCAAAGTACTGATAAGCTGGGAAAAAAGTTGCAACAATTTCTCACTAAAACCAAAAGATTAAAGAAATTTGATTAAAAAGTCCCAGTCCACCCGGTCGTAGGCCTTTGAGAGATAAACATTTAGTAGGAAGCCTTGATTGGAAGAAGAGTGAGTAGAGTGAATGACTTCATGAACCTTCATAATGGAATCCAAGATTTTCCTTCCTAGAACAAAGCCGCTTTGGTGGGGTGAAATGATATTAGGAAGAATAGCCAGCAACCTAAGGGTAAGAACCTTAGAGAAAATTGTGTACATTGAGTTACAAAGACTGATTGATCAAAAAGATTCAACATATTTAGCATCAGGGACTTAGGAATTAAAGCAATAAAGGTTTCACTAATCATCTTGAGCAAGGTTTTGGAACCAAAAAATTCTTTCACAGCATGACAGATATCATTTCCAACAATATGTCAAAATTTATGAAAAAAGAATCCAGGGAAACCGTCTGGACCCAGGGATTTGTCTCCTTCAAATGAGAAGGTTGCTTTCTTTATTTCCTCAGAGGAAGGAATGGCAGTAAAAATCTTGTTAGTAGAATCATCCACTAAAGAAGGAATAGTATCCAGGATTAAAGCCTGATTATCTAGCATAAGCGATTGATCTATGGAGAGGAGAGAGCAAGAAAAATTGACCATAGTCAGAGAGATCTCCTTATCATTTCTAACCACTCCCGAGGCCACCCTGAGCTTGGAAATTATGTTAGAGGCGCAATGTTTGGAAGCTAAAAAATGGAAGAACCTGGTGTTCATATCTCTAGCCTTTAGACATAGCGATATAAACCTTTGTCTCCAGTACACTTCCTCTTTATAGATGATGTTATGAGTCTTGGCCAAAAGCATTGACTCAGTCTCCTTGAGGTCCTGAGACAAACCTATCTGCTGAATAGAATCCTGAATAGATTCAAGTTCATTTTGCAAGTCCAGCTTGATTTTCAAGATATCCCCAAACACTTCCTTACTCTAAACCTTAATATTTTGTTTAATATGCTAGAGTTTCTTAGACACCCGAAACATGGCACTCCCACGAATGTCCACATTTCACCATTCCCAGATTCTCTACTGTAATTCACGGTGGTCAATCCACATTTTTTCAAATCTGAAGAGAAAGTTAATACATGTAACTAATGGACAAAAATTATTCTATCTCGTTCTAGAACTAAAAATGTATGTCATAAGTAATCTAACTAATTTCATCATGTTTTAGTTCTCAAACTAATGTCTTAACGGGATCTTTAACTAATAAGAAATCTATAAAAACCATTGAACAATCAAAACATACTTAAGTAATCTAACAAATGTCAAAGACCTATGTGCTGAAGATGAAGATTTTGCCCAAATCTACAAGGTATGCAAGGAATTCAAGAACAACTTTCATGGTGAGTTTTCTGAATATACTTTGCAGAATGATTTGTTGTTTAAAGAAGGTCAACTTTGTTTTCCTAAAGGGTCTATGAGAGAGAATTTGATTCAATAAAAACATAATGGAGCACTTAGTGGTCATTTTGGAGTCGGTAAGACTCAAGAGCTAGTCACTAGGTTCTATTTTTGGCCTAGAATGAATAAAGATGTTAGCCAGTATGTTGAGAGTTTTGTAGTGTGTAAAAAAGAAAAGGGAACATCTTCCAATGTAGGTCTTTATCAGCCACTTCCAATCCCAACCAGACCATAGGAATGCATAAGAATGGATTTTGTAGTTGGTTTGCCAAGAACAAGGCAGGGATATGACAGTATTTTTGTTGTAGTGGATAGATTTAGTAAGATGGCACATTTTATACCTTGTAGGACCATTCATGATGCTTGTAATATTGCACAACTATTTTTTAGTGGAGTGGTGAGGATACATGGACTCCCACTCAATATTGTTTCAGATAGAGACAAAAAATTCATGAGCCATTTTTGGAAGACCTTATGGAAAAAGCTGGGCACTAACTTGTCTTTTGGATCTGCCTATCATCCACATACAGATGGCCAAACAGAGGTAGTTAATATAAGTCTTGGTAACTTGCTGAAATGCCTCACAAAGGAGTATGGTCAAGAATGGGACCAACTCATTGGGAAAGCTGAGTATGCATATAATGATATAGTGAATAGATCAACTGGTAAGAGTCCTTTTGAAATTATTTATGGCTTTCACCCAAGAGGAATTTTTGAGCTTAGAGAATTGAAGGAAGTAATGCATCGTAGTGGATATGCTGAGGACATTGCTCATTCAATGAGGGAAGTACATGAAAGTGTGAGAAAGAATTTGATTGAGAATGCTGAAAAGGTAAAGCAAAAGGTGGATGCAACAAAGAGGGATGTTCAGTTTCAGATTGGAGACTTGGTGATGGTACACTTGAACAAACATAGGCTGCAGAAAGGTGTTCCTCACAAGCTACAGATGAAGAGGCTAGGTCCATGTAAGATACTTGCAAAGTATGGAAACAATGCATACAAGGTGGAGCCTCCTAAAGACATTGGGTTGTCACCGGTTTTCAACATTGCAGATTTGATAGCATACAAAAGACCAATTCAAGATGTTGATTAGAACCTTCAAGAGGTAAAAGATCTAAAATTAGCCCCTACTCCATCTATGACAGCTGAAAAGATACTAGACTCAAGGGTCTACAAGAAGACTAGGAGAAGAGACTATATGGAGCACCTTGTCAAATGACATGGAAAAGAAGATGGTGATGCTACTTGGATCAGAGAAACAAACTTCAAGGGGTTGGGCATTGATTCAAACATGCTCAATCCAAGGATGGATTAACCCTTCTTTTTTCTAGGGGAGTATGGTGCTAGAGCACACCTAACTCAAACCCCTAGCTCCTTATTTCTAGCATTTACTGACTCTAGCCAAGTCAGGAGAGTGTGTGCAGATCTTAGAAGGTCATTTGTTTGTTTTACCTAAGATGGATATGACTAGGTCAATCCATGTCTAGATAGGTTTCTTTGTTGGTTTCCTTTAGTCGTGTGTGTGTGAGGTAGTTGGTAAGCTTCTGAAAATCCAACCAAGGCATTGGGAACTTTGGGTAAGCTGCTTGGGATCACTAGCACTTGGCATACACTGGTGCCTAGAAACTTGGCCTACATTGCCTAGCAGCTCGGCCTACATTTGTGCCTAGCAACTCGGCCTAGATATGTGCCTAGCAACTCGGCCTACATTGTGCCTAGCAACTCGGACAATAATGGAGCTCATCTTTCTTTACTATTTCTCAGCAATATTCAGTTGTAATGGCCCGTGAAAATTGGACCTTGTCTTTTATGGACAGTATGGTTAGTGTAACAGTTCTGGAAGAGATTCTTGCGAATGTGTGGACCATTAGGGTTGTTTCCTATGAGATGATGGTTACTAGTAACATCTGGGGCATTCATTTTTTTTTTGAGATCTATAGAGTAAAGATTGAAGAAAAGAGAAGCTATAGGAAATCACAGAGTTGCAGATTATTGTACTATTTTGTTTTGTTTCCAGTAATGAGAAGTTGTAGATAGTGTGTTTAATGGATATCAAGTTTCTTTGTGGTTCCTTTTTCATGCAAGTAGATTAGTTACTTTATTTTCTGTTTGTAAGTTTTTAGTTCTTCAGCCATTCTGGGTTGTAAACAGTAATGGCCCCACAAGATTCCTGAATCCATGGTGAGAATCATGTGTTGGGATGGAACTTGAGAGGAGCCCTTGTACATAGTCTCATTTTTGTTTTTTGTAGGAGAAGAAACAACAAAGAGTCTAGAGATCTTACCCTAGGCGAGCTTGGTAATAGTCCGACTAGGGAAGAGAATGAGAACAATGTTCTGAAAACATTGGTTGAATGAATCTATTTTTTTAGGTTCGGCAAGAAGAAGATGAAAAGAATTTTGATGGGGACTGAGTCTTGAAAAGGAGGTAAAGTTGAGAGTGACTTACCTCAGTTTAGGGTTGTGAACACCCTAAGAGATCTAGGAGAAAGATCTCAGAGCAGAGCCAAGCTGGTTTTGTAGCAGCAACAAGACTTTTCTGTCCACATATCCTTGTGAGAAAGGAAAATCTAGTTGTAAAGGAACACGATAATCAAATTAAAGCATTCTACAACTAAATAAACAAGCTACATACATGATTGAACCGAAAAATAAAAACTTAAACAGCAAGGAAACAAGGAAGTGCAAACCTCCTCAAACTGAATCTAAGCTCCCCTTTTGATGTGTTCATGCTTATGGATGTGTGCTCAAGATGTGCTCCAAGCTTCAAAGGTATGTTCTCTAAACTGACATTA
>MU228220.1:1977268-1998239 GCA_018584345.1 Thuja plicata
ATATCCAGCGATCCTGCGACTGAAAAGAAAGAACACTTAGTCTCGAAGTCGCGTGACCCATTTCTTTCATCTGGCGATCACCCGACTGAGGACCCACATCCACCTGATAGATGCCACCTGTCACACAACCATTGGTCCATCTGTTTGTATTGGGAAAGCTGAGTCATCGTGCTGTTCTAGCGACAAGGCGACTGAGTAAATTTGCTAACATCAAACAGCTAGTTGCAGGGTCAGGAATGTTATCTCCTAACTGCCTTTTAATCATGAGACCACGCGACTGAAGAAAACTTAACTGTTTGTCAGGGCTGGATCAAGCGATCATGCGACTGAAGAAGATCACGAAGTCGGAAGACTTTTCTTTGACTGTTGACTTCTTCTCGCGATCACCCGACTGAAGTGGGTCCCGTTCATTTTTAAAAGGTCACAATATGATATCAAGCAACAACCCGACTAAGAGGAAATCGCTAAGTCTCGAGACATAGAAGGAATATTTTTTTTCTTACCAAGACTATGCGACACAAGGAAGGCACAGAGTCAGGAGAAGGAAAGGAATATCCTCTAAGGCTGAAGCGATCAGGCAACCAAAGACTTGGGACCCACCTTCCACCAAGGCTTATGACATTATCTGGCGATCATGCGACTTAAGAAAGGAGCCAAGTCGGGAGACATCTGGGGAATATTCCAATATGTTATCAGACTACGCAACAAAGCTTAGGCGCAGGGTCGGGAGAAGAAAAGGAATATTTGCCCAGGGTAAAGAGATCAGGCGACTTGGAAAATAAGCACATGCCATAAGTGACTTAAAAAAGTAACGATGAAATATAACAGCCAAGGGTCTAGGGTTTATTACTTCTTTTGCGTGAAAGACTGAGGGTTTAAGGGTTCAAGCAGAGAAGACATGAACCCTGGGAAACAAGACAGATGAAGCAAGACAGGACAAACCAGGCCAATTTGCACAAAAGGAGAATTTGGGCAACAATAACAAGATGATCTAATTTTAAATCCTATGTTTGTTCCTACTCAGATCTTAGTCCCTACTAAAATATATGGATCGAATAGGTATTATAAATCCACTAATAAATACATTTAAAATAATATTCAAGTATTATATGAAGCAAATAATTATCTATAACATTATATCTAATAATAAGTATTATCAATTTAATCTACAAATTAATCTCATTTATAAAAGATTAGTGTATTAGATAATTTTAATTCCATATTACTTATGATGATCAACACTAGATATAAAAGAAAGAAAACAAATCTAATAACCTTAATCCTAAATTTAAAGGATCTAAACTAAAAATTATATTAATTAATAATATGAGCTCCCCAAATCAAATAAAACATGGTTAAAAATGAATCCTATAAAACATCTTCAAAACATAAATCATCAATAAAAAAATATACCAAGGAGGAAAAAGAAAAGCAGCCTCCACAAACCGAAAACCCTAACACCTAGCGCCAAAACGCACATCAAGCAAAGGAGGCAGTGGCGGCGACAAAATTCATACCCTAACGCAGAGGGCGGCGGATACTGGTTGTCGAGCGGCAGGGTTTATTAATAACGGCGGAGGTTTCTATTTTAACCAGCCGCAGGGTGGCAGTAGGGAGAAAAGCGGGGAAGCAGGGGTTGGCACGGCGCAGCACCACCGCCTCACTGTGTATACATAGTGGGTGGGGTGTGTCGGCCGCAACCGAGACCCCACCCGCCACTGTGTTTACACAGTGTCCAGGTCTCCATGCGTGGCNGGTCAAGGATGGGCTATGGCCCTCCCTGCCTGAAAACATTTTTTTTTTTTTTTTGAAAAAAACAAAAACTAACCAATGTTTTTTATTTATAAATTTAAACATTTAAAATCCCCTTACCAAAAATAGTTAAGTAGTTATATAAAATCTTTTTTTTCATTGAAGTAAAAAAATTAATATTATTTGCTGGTGTAAAAAAAACTGTATAATAGCAAACAGCGGGCATATAGGCCCCTTTTTTTAAAAATTATATCTCTTTAATAGAATCTATAATTCATCCTCTAGCCCTTGGTGGATGTAAAATTTGAATTTGAACACATTTTTTTTTTTTAAATTTCCAGAATTTAGCTAAGTGTAAAAAGAGATGTGATAATTCCTTTCAAGAACACATAAAGAAAAGATATGATAAATAAAAGAAAACTTTTCTCACTATAAGAATTCCCATTTTAAGAGTAAATAAATACAACTTTATGGTAAATAGTTTCGTTCACTATTAACAATTAATTCAATCCCTATAAAAAAATTACCAACCAAATGCCTTGGAGAGAAGATTTAAACCAAAACAAATATTTAAATTAAACATACCAAGGAATGTAAAACTTATATGATTACTGCTAACTAGATTATATAAATATCTAAAACTTGCATATAGATTACCAAACCTCTTTTCTTAATTCCAAATTTAAAATAAGGTTACACTTCCCATTGATTCTCCATATTACAAAAATGATAATATAATTTCAAAACAATAATAGACTAATGATTTCCTTATACGTCCTTATACAAATTTGCAATAAAGAAAACCTTAAAAATAATATAGGTTACAAATGATGATTTTCTAGTTATCCCCATCTCACACATAAGGGTAGTACGCAACTTTGAACTCCATCAAAAATATGTAGAAGATGAAGTTGACCATGGAAGCTCACGTCCCAACCTAGGCCTTTATAAGGCCACCCCAGAGCTTGGGGATCAAATCTGGAATGGGTTACAAACAGAAACACCCAACAAGTAGGAAATAAAATAGAGAACTCAAGCACAAGGAAGTTTCCCAACATCAGGATGAACAAGAGGAAGTATCTCCAAGAGACCTTCCATAACAGGGGTAGTGGTAGACCTCACTGCATGAGAAATCCAAGAATATACATAGAATATGATAGCCTCACATGGACTTGAAAATGACCATCTTCACAAGATGTAGTCCTGAATAACCTCCTTATGCATCACAGGTGCCCTTAGGCCCTTCTTGGCATCATGGGTATCATGTTACCCCAAGTTTTTCCCTCCTCACATGGGAGATTCTACACTAACAAGAATCATTTCCACCTACCCCTCCAAGGTTACTCTTCCCTCCCAAGGGTGAGTGTGCCTTGAAGCCCCATTCGAAATCAATCACAAAATAAAAACATTGAGAAACAAATATAAAAATTTATATCAGAAAATAAAACCTTCAAAACACATAAGACTATTAATGGAGTCCTTGAGCTCAAGAACACACATAAACACAAACAAAATTACTTTAAAGAAATCCAAGCTTTAATCCAAAGCTAAGGTGAGAAGAGGAATGGTGTTGAGCTATCCTTCCTAAGCTCCTTCTCCAAAAGCTCCTTCAAACTGAATTCTGTCTCTAAGGGTAGAGAATGGGTGAACACTCAACTCATCCTAAATCCTTCCCTAAATAGGAAAACCTCCAACAAGAGAAAGGCTTAACCCAAGGGTGAGGTAACTCTAACCAACCCCAAACTAATCTACTTCCTAACTCTCCAAGGGTAAAGTCAAATGAAACTTGGGTAGAAGAGAGAGTGAGGTTAACCAAAGTCACACTCCTCTTCAAAATTCGCTCAAGACTGAAAATGACACTTAAAGGGATCAATAAATGAGTTTAGAGGCTCATTAATGATAGAAAATGACCCCTAACCCATAGGGTACCAAGTTGGGTGACTAAAACTGACCCCGGTTACCCCCTAGGAGTCCAAAAGACCTTCTAAAACTCACCCTTAAGTTAACCTACGGATTTCTAAGTCAAGAAGACTTCTAGAAACTTCTAACCCTGGGGTAAGCTTGGGTACTACTCCTAGATAACCTCAGTAACCCTTAACTAACCTTGGTTCCCTTTACTAGCCATGTCAACAATTAAATTACAACAATTGCCAAACTTGGCACACTAAATTAAAATAAATGACATGACTTATTCACATAAACATTTACTAATTTAATGACACACATGCAAACCACGTTTACAAAAAATAATCACATAACAACGAGGTCCATGTCTCTTTATATAGACAGGACCTTGGAAGCATGGGTATTTACATAGGTTCTAGTACTGGGTCCCCGATTTAGATCCATGGTCAACTTTTCCTGCACACTTAATGCACACATCAGTAGATCCAAAACAACAAGATATGAAACATAACACGATGTCAATAATATATATGTAAGCATATAATCCACATTGCATTATAATTGAATTAACCTAGCATCAGTTTCCTAAACCAAATTCCTCATATAACATTCATACATGAAAATTCATATAAGACATCAATCGTAAGCTGAAATGGAATTAGAACATAAAGCATCTCAAAAGTACCCTGATTTCAAATCAGGTACTAAATATATAACATAGGATTCCACCGATCCTCAAATGTATTAAAAGTCTCTGATAGTCAAAGTTTGTCAAAGCATAAACTACTGAAAGCATGAGAAAAAACTAGTAAAACTATAGCAGTATAATGTAGGTCTCACATCCACCGCCTCTAGGCATGAACTTCCTCCTGGAGTTCATCGAAGAGGTGAGGGTACTATGATCTCATCTATGCTGTGTCCTCCCAAGAGGCTGTAACCTCGTCATAGCAATCCCACTGGACCCTAACCTGGTCTAGCTCTCTGCCTCGAAGGCCCAAAGTCTGTCTAGCCAATATACGAATTGGCTCCAATGCTAGCTGTTCATCCGACTCCATCTATAAGGCATCCCAATCTATCACATGAGACTCATCATATATATACACTTCCTCAGAACTGAAACATGAAACACATCATGGATGCATGACAGGCTAGGTGGAAATGCTAAACGATAAGCAACTGGTCCTATCCTCTCAAGGATCTCAAAAGGTCCAACAAAATGGGGTGCTAGCTTAGAGCCCTTTCCAAAATGGATTGGACTCTTATGCGGTCGCACTCTCAAGAAGACTCTATCTCCAACTAGATAGGCTCGATCAATCCTCTTCGCATCTGCATACTTCTTCTACCTATCTTGAGCTTCCTCACATCGCTGCCTAATCAAATCACCTGCTGCTCCATATCCCTGACTAGCTCAGGACCAATGGAAACTCTATCCTCAATCTTATCCCAACTAAGTGGGTTCCTGCATGGTCTACCATAAAGAGCCTGATAGGGAGGCATACCCAAGGAAGTCTGGTGCCTATTGTTATAGGAAAACTCCACTAGGTGTAGGTATTCTTCCCACTGGGTCTGATGGTCCATGATATACATGCGAAGCATGTCCTCCAGTACTTGATTGATCCTTTCAGTCTGACCATCTGTCTCAAGATGATAAGTCATACTGAAGTTCATGAGTCTAGTACCTATAGCTGCCTGAAGTTCTCTCCAAAAGGATGAAGTGAAGAGAGAATCTCTATCTGAGATGATCTTACGAGGTACGCCATGCAGTCTGACTATATCTCGCAAGAACACTTGTGCCACTACTGGGGTGGTAAAGGTAGTATGCACGGGTGAAAAGTGAGCCACCTTAGTCAAATTTTCGACTGTCACCATGATGGCATCATGGCAACGAGAAGACATAGGAAGACCTACTATGAAATCCATAGATATGGTGTCCCATTTCCACACCGGTACCTCATGAGGCTGAAGGAGACCACCTGGATGACAGTGTTCCACCTTCACCCTCTGGCACTCTAAGCATCCAGCTACCATCTCTGCAATCTGAAACCTCATGCCTGGCCAATGATATAGTTGCCTCAAGTCGGCATGCATCTTCTTGACTCTGGGACGCACTGCATAATGGTCCCTATGAGCCTCAAGAATCACAAACTCATGCAATCCTCCAGAAGAAGGTATATAGATACATCCTCTATGACGCAATAGTCCATCATACTCCAAGGCATACTCTAAAAACTTCCCCTCAAGGGGTCTTTGAGATCGAATCAACTCACAAACCTCTACGTATATCTCAAACTCTTGCAAGTGATGAAGGATGTGATCTCTCAAATCTGTGCCAATAGACATAGAAGAAAGCTCATGCTGTCTCCTACTCAAGGCATCTGCAACCACGTTCTCTTTCCCTTTGATTTAATGGACATAAAAATCATATTCACATAAGAAATCCATCCATCTCCTCTGCCTAGCATTAAGGTTTGGCTGAGTGAAGATGTACTGAAGACTCTAATGGTCTGAATGAAGTTCAAACCGATGTCCTAAGAGAAAATGTTGCCATCTGACTAAAGCATGCACCACTATTATGAGCTCAAGGTCATGGGTAGGGTAGTTGAGCTCATGAGTCTATTTTCCTAGACTCGTAAGCTATAGCTCACCCACCCTGCATAAGAACCGCTCCCAAACTATCCAAGAAAGTGTCTGTGCATACCATAAAGTCTGTTGAAGGCTCTGGTATAGCTAGAATGGGTGCACTGGTAAGTGCTCTCTTGAGCTCCTGAAAATCCTTATCACACTTCTCAATCCACTCAAACTTCTTTCCCTTTCACTGAAGAGAGGTAATGGGGTGTGCTACCCGAGAGAAACCATTAACAAACCATCTATAGTAACCGGCTAAACCCATGAAACTCCTAACTTTGGTCATAGTGGTAGGTGTTGGCCAATCCATAATGGCAACGATCTTCGATGGGTCTACTGAGATCCCATCACCTGAAATAACATGGCCAAGGTACTTGACCTCTGCTCTGAAGAAAGCACACTTCGCCAAGCTGCCATACAACTGATTGTCTCTAAGACAGTACAAAACTTGCCTCAAGTGTTCCTCGTTCTCTTTCTCATCCTTGGAATATATCAAGATGTCATCGAGAAACACAACTACAAACTTGTCAAGGAAGGTACAGAATACTCCATTCATAAGGCTCATGAACACAGCTAGAGCATTAATAAGACCAAATGGAACCACAGTGAATTCATAGTGGCCATATCTAGTGCGGAATGCGGTCTTGTGAATATCACTATCCACGATCCTCAACTGATGGTAACCTAATTTGAGGTCCATCTTACAGAAGACTCGGGCACCTTGCAGCTGATTGAACAAATCATCGATCCTAGGAAGTGGATACCAATTCTTGATGGTAACCTTGTTCAACTGTCGATAATCCATGCACAACCTAAGCGATCCATCTTTCTTCTTCATGAAGATAACAGGTGCACCCCAAGGAGAAACAGTAGGACGAATGTGCCCTTTCTCTAACAGTTCCTCAAGCTGCATTTTAAGCTCATTAAGCTCATTAGTGGTCATCCTATAAGGTGCTCTAGAAACTGGCTCAGCTCCAGGTACGAGATCAATGTGAAAGTCTACTGCCCTATGAGGAGGCATACCAGGTAGCTCTGACGGAAACACATCTGAAAACTCTTTAAGAATGGGGAAGTCATCAAGAGAAGTTTCCTTCTCTGTCTATTCTTCCCTATCATTGATGGTGATGGAATACAACTAGCATCCCTTCCGCATGCATCGCTTAAGCTACATAGCGGATATCACACGAAGGGATACAGGCCTATGAACCCCAGTAATAACTGTTTCCGTGCCATCATCACCCAAACATTCGATCCTCTTCTTACAAAAATCTAGCTTGGCTCTGTGGGCACTTAGCCAATCCATGCCAAGGACTAGGCCGTAAGATCCAAGGGGAGTAACTCTGAGATCTTCTATGGTGGTCATCCCACCAATCTAGATCGGACAATCTCTAACCATCGAGGTTACAGAAACTCTAGCTCCTGAAGCTAACTCTACTTCCCATCTAACCTCTTGTCTAGCTGCCACTAGCCCGCAACGCTCCACAATCGATGGAGAAACAAAGGATTCAGTGGCTCCTATATCAAAAAGAATAGAAACATCACTACCTCTGATCTTGCCTGAGGCCTCAATAACGGTAGCCTGGTGCTCTGCCTGAAAATTGTCCACTACTGCAAAAACCATTTGGGACTTCCCCTTGTCTCCTACTATTGGTTCTGAAACCGTTGTACACTGACTACCACCCTGTGGGCACTCTCTAGCTAAGTGCCCCATGGCACCACAAGTGTAGAATGGCCCCCGTGACTAAACCTGAACACCAGGAGGCCTAGAATACTGAGATCTTGTAGTCCTAGATGAACTGCTAAAACCACCCCTAGATGACTGCTGAGTCCATGCTGGAGGGGTATATGGTGCCTGAGATCTTTCGTCCTTCTTAGGACCCTGTGACTACCACTATTTGGACTTAGAGCCCTGTTGAACCTAAGGTGCCGTCTAACGCTGGTTCTGTTGTGACTATTGTGGCTACTGTTGCTGCTGCTGCTACTATGGGGCCCTAAATGTCCCTGAAGAGTTCCTCTGATTCCCTTTCCACATGTTTTTCTAATATCCAAAGGCCTGAGATGAGGTGTTGTGGTTTTGTGACCTATCCCTATAATCTTGTGGGCCCTGGACTATCTCTTCGGCCACCAAGGCCCTGTCCACTATGAACCTTAAGTTCCTTGAAGGTACCATGCGTACCCTATCTAAAATCGCGAGATTTAATCCCTTGATGAACCTGTTCACCTGTAGCTTCTCATCTCCCATGTATTCAACATAGGGTAGGAGGTCGAGAAACTTGCCCTCATACTGGGCTACTGTAAGACCCTGTTGCCGGAGGTCATGGAACTCGTCTATACGATGCTATCTGAACTGCTCTGAAATATATCACTATCTGAAGAGATCGAGGAAAGCTCCCCAAGTGAGGGTATTGATATCAATGAGTCCCTTGGTCTCCTCATGCCTCCACCAAGTGGATGCCCCGTCTCTGAGAAAAAGAATTGTGAATCATGCCTTAAGGTTGCTGCCATAATTCTGCAACCCAATGCACCTCTCCAGGCCTAAAAGCCAAGCCTCAGCTCCTGCCCCATCTGCTTCTCCTATGAAGAGAGGCGGTTTAAGCCTCATCAACTCTGTGATCTGATTCCCGATATCGGGGGGATCTCTATCAAGCCTCTATGCCCCTCCCCTAGGAATACCACCTAGTGCTACAATGAACTCCTCTTCCTATTCTACCTGATTCCCTCCTGCTCTCGGAGGTGGGCTCCTACTTCTCTCTCTTTCCTGATTAATAGGTGGCATGCGGTCCAGAATGAGCCCGGTATGGTTCTGAAAAGCTAGCAATAAAGCTGCATTAGCATTATGAGGGGGTTCAAGAGGTGGTCTCTGATCCCTCCTACGATCCTCTACCTCAGGTTGTACCTCTATGCGTGCCGCAGGGGCACGTCACCGACCACGCCCTTGCTGATGGGCTTGACGAGTGACAAGTGGCATCCTACACATGCAAGACAAATTTAGTGATAAAGTAATGGGTTAGGTTCCCAATGTTGCTAAACATGGCTTTGATACCAAAATATTGTGCCTAAAAGTTGGGCAAAAACACACGATCAAAAAATTTCTAAAAACACACTAAAGAGGATAACAGAACTACCTCAAAGGTAACCATGTGCACGCAAAATGGTGCAAGGAGAAAACAGAAACCAAAAAGGTTACAAAGGGGGGAATAGCTTTCAGAACTATCCTAAAGGGTCCCTTAAGCTACAAGCCAGACCTACACGCAAACCAAGATAGTTGACTAAAAGTCAACTAGAGCTGACCAAAAAGTCAACCATCACCGATTGGCGTGAAATTGAAACCTAAAGGTCTAGAGACTAAAGGGAACACTTGGTTCAAATATCGACACAAACGGTCAAAGTTGACCATAGTTGACCAAAAGTCAACCGTGCAAGAATTGGTCAAAAGGAACATTAATAATTTAAATTTGAAAAAAAAAAAGCTAACACTATGAAACAAAAAGATAAAATATAAATCTCCTCTAAAGCGATAGTAATAACTATTCCATACACTATACATAAAGAAATAATATCTACCCAGATTAAAAATTAAGTTTTTAATATAAAAAGATGATGTAATTTTAAATCCTAAGTCTATTCCTACTCTGATCTTAATCCCTACTAAAATATATGGATCGAATAGGTATTATAAATCCACTAATAAATCCGTTTAAAATAATATTCAAGTATTATATGAAGCAAATAATTATCTATAACATTATATCTAATAATAAGTATTATCAATTTAATCTACAAATTAATCTCATTAATAAAAGATTAGTGTATTAGATAATTTTAATTCCATATTACTTATGATGATCAACACTAGATATAAAAGAAAGAAAACAAATCTAATAACCTTCATCCTAAATTAAAAGGATCTAAACTAAAAATTATATTAATTAATAATATGAGCTCCCCAAATCAAATAAAACATGGTTGAAAATGAATCCTATAAAACATCTTCAAAACTTAAATCATCAATAAAAAAAATATACCAAGGAGAAAAAAGAGAAGCAGCCTCCATAAACCGAAAACCCTAACACCTAGTGCCAAAACGCGCATGAAGCAGAGGAGGCGGCAGCGGCGAAAAAATTCATACCCTAACACAGAGGGCGGCGGATACTGGTTATCGGGCGGTGAGGTTTATTAATAACGGTGGAGGTTTCTATTTTAACCAGCCGCAGGGCGGCAGTACGGAGAAAAGCGGGGAAGTGGGGGTTGGCACGGCGCGGCACCATTGCCTCACTGTGTATACACATTGGGCAGGGTGTGTCGGCCGTGATCAACGCCCCACCCGCCACTGTGTTTACACAGTGGCCGGGTCTCCACGCGCGGCTCGAGTCACTGGGTCAGGAATGGGCTACGGCCCTCCCCGCCCGAAAACAATTTTTTTAAAAAAAAAAAAAAACCAAAAACTAACCAATGTTTTTTACCTATAAATTTAAACATTTAATATCCCCTTACCAAAAACAGTTAAGTAGTTATATAAAATCTTTTTTTTCATTGAAGTAAAAAAATTAATATTATTTGCTGGTGTAAAAAAAACTGTATAATAGAAAACAGTGGGCATATAGGCCCCTTTTTTTTAAAATTTATTTCTTTAATAGAATCTATAATTCATCCTCTAACCCTTGGTGGATGTAAAATTTGAATTTGAACACTTTTTTTTTTTCCAGAATTTAGCTAAGTGTAAAAAGAGATGTGATAATTCCTTTCAAGAACACATAAAGAAAAGATATGATAAATAAAAGAAAACTTTTCTCACTATAAGAATTCCCATTTTAAGAGTGAATAAATACAACTTTATGGTAAATAGTTTCATTCACTATTAACGATTAATTCAATCCCTATAAAAAAATTACCAACCAAATGCCTTGGAGAGAAGATTTAAACCAAAACAAGAAATTTAAATTAAACATACCAAGAAATGTAAAACTTATATGATTACTGCTAACTAGATTATATAAATCTCTAAAACTTGCATATAGATTACCAAACCTCTTTTCTTAATTCCAAATTTAAAATAAGGTTACACTTCCCTTTGATTCTCCATATTATAAAAATGATAATATAATTTAAAAACAATAATAGACTACTTATTTCCTTATACATCCTTATACAACTTTGCAATAAAAAAAACCTTAAAAACAATATAGGTTACAAATGATGATTTTCTAGTTATCCCCATCTCACACATAAGGGTAGTATGCAACTGCGAACTCCATCATAAATCTATATAAGATGAGGCTGACTATGGAGGCTCAGCTCCCAACCTAGGCCTTTACAAGGCCACCCCCGAGCTTGGGGATCAAATTTGGAATGGGTTACAAACAGAAACACCCAACAAGTAGGAAATAAAATAGAGAACTCAAGCACAAGGAAGCTTCCCAACATCAGGATGAAGAAGAGGAAGTATCTCCAAGAGACCTTCCATAACAGGGGTAGTGGTAGACCTCACTTTAGGAGAAATCCAAGAATATACATAGAATACACAAGCCTCACATGGACTTGAAAATGACCATCTTCACAAGATGCAGTCCTGAATAAGCTCCTTATGCCTCCTAGGTGCCCTCAGGCCCTTCTTGGCATCATGGGTATCATGTTACCCCAATTTTTTCCCTCCTCACATGGGAGACTCTATACTAACAGGAATCATTTCCACCTACCCCTCCAAAGTTACTCTACCCTCCCAAGGGTGAGTGTTCCTTGAAGCCCCATTCGAAATCAATCACAAAATAAAGACATTGAGAAACAAATATAAAAATTTCAATTATAAAATAAAATCTTCAAAACACATAAGACTCCATTAATGAAGTCCTTGAGCTCAAGAACACACATAAACACAAACAAAATTACTTTAAATAAATCCAACCTTTAATCCAAAGTTAAGGTGAGAAGAGGAATGGTGTTGAGCTATCCTTCCTAAGCTCCTTCTCCAAAAGCTCCTTCAAACTGAATTCTGTGTCTAAGGGTAGAGAATGGGTGAACACTCAACTCATCCTAAATCCTTCCCTAAATAGGCAAAGCTCCAACAAGAGAAAGGCTTAACCCAAGGGTGAGGTAACTCTAACCAACCCCAAACTAATCCACTTCCTAACTCTCCAAGGGTAAAGTCAAATGAAACTTGGGTAGAAGAGAGAGTGAGATTAACCAAAGTCACACTCCTCTTCAAAATTCACTCAACACTGAAAATGACACTTAAAGGGAGAAATAAATGAGTTTAGAGGCTCATTAATGACAGAAAATGACCCCTAACCCATAGGGTACCAAGTTGGGTGACTAAAACTGACCCCGGTTACCCCTAGGAGTCCAAAAGACCTTCTAAAACTCACCCTGAAGTTAACCTACAAATTTCTAAGTCAAGAAGACTTCTAGAAACTTCTAACCCTGGGGTAAGCTTGGGTACTACTCCTAGATAACCTTAGTAACCCTTAACTAACCTTGGTTCCCTTTACTAGCCACGTCAACAATTAAATTACAACAATTGCCAAACTTGGCACACTAAATTAAAACAAATGACATAAGCATTTACTAATTTAATGACACACATGCAAACCACATTTACGAAAAATAATCACACAACAATGAGGTCCATGTCTCTTTATATAGACAGGACCTTGCAAGCATGGGTATTTACATAGGTTTCAGTACTGGGTCCCCGATTTAGATCTATGGTCAGCTTTTCCTGCACACTTAATGCACACATCAGTAGATCCAAAACAACAAGATATGAAACATAACACGATGTCAATAATATATATGTAAGCATATAATCCACATTGCATTATAACTGAATTAACCTAGCATCAGTTTCCTAAACCAAATTCCTCATATTACATTCATACATTAAAATCCATATAAGACATCAATCGTAGGCTAAAATGGAATCAGAACATAAAGCATCTCAAAAGTACCCTGATTACAAATCAGGTACTGAATATATAACATAAGATTCCACCAATCCTCAAATGTATAAAAAGTCTCTGATAGTAAAAGTATGTCAAAGCATAAAATACTGAAAGCACGAGAAAAAAATAGTAAAACTATAACAGTCTAATGTAGGTCTCACACAGGAATCTCTTTGAATAAGGTTTTGGCGTTGGGTGTTTGTTAGATGGGGGGATATGATAGCATTCTTTAGATAAGCATGGATGTCATGGTACCATGGGGACTTAGGACCAACCAAGACATAGACCCGATTAACATCATCGCTCTCATAAACTGGTGCTTGAAGTTGCTCAACCAAGAACTCGTACTGCGTTGCATCACGTGGTATTTCTAGAAGAGACCCGATCATAGCCATTGCATCGACAACTTTGTTTTGTAGACATGGTACTTGGGTGATTTTTAGATTGATGAAATGCTCCTTTATTTTATCTACCATCTCTTTTTAAGGTTTCAACTTATCATCTTTTGTTTGGAATTCATCTAACACTTGCTTTATGATTAGTTGAGAATCACTAAGGACTTGGATATCCTTGATGTTCCACTAGATGGCTATGCTTAGTCCTACAATCAGTGCCTCATATTATGCTATGTTTTTAGTGCAAGGAAATCCCAGTTTGAATGATTTTGGGATGTAGTCACCTTGTGGGGTAACAAACAGGATTCCTGCCCCAGAACCATGAGATGTATATGAACCATCAAAGAATAACTTCTAGGTTGGTTGTTCTTCAATCATGCATAGATGTTCATCAGGAAACTCCATGGCTAACGGATATGCATCGATCAATGGTGCCTCTACTAATTGATCTGTGATGAATTGAGCTTTCACGGATTTTTTTTCGATATATTGGATGTCAAACTCACTGATAAGCATTACCCATTTAGCCATGCGGGTTGTGAGAGTTGTTTTAGATAGAAGATACTTGAGTGGGTCTACTTTTGATATAAGATTGATTGTGTGACTGAGCATGTAGTGACAAAGCTTTTTAGTTGCAAAGACCACTGCTAGGCATTCTTTTTCAATTGGTGTATAATTTAACTCATAACCCACCAAAGTGCGGCTGATGTAGTAGATAGCATGCTCTTTTCCATTGTCCTCTAACTGGGCCACGATTTCCCCTAGTGTTGTTGTTGCAGATATATATAATATGAGAGGTTTTCCTGGTGTAGGAAGCACTAGAATAGGGGAATTTACTAGATATTCCTTGATTTTGTCAAAGCTTCTTTGGCATATAGGATCCCATTTGAAACTATGATCTTTCCTTAGCAAATGCGTGAAAGGTTGGTATTTGTATGCAAGCTATGATATGAAGTGGCGCACTAATTGAAGCTTTCCTTGTAGACTGCGTAGCTATCTAAGTGTCTTTGGTGGAGGTATTTCCATGATTGATTTAACCTTTTTAGGATCTATCTTGATGCCACATCGTGATATGATGAAGCCAAGGAGCTTTCCTAATGTAACTCCGAAGACACATTTCTTTGGGTTTAGCTTGAGACCATAATGTTGAAGTCAATCAAACACTGTCTCTAGATCATTTAGGTGATCCATTCTATTTTGTGATTTAGCCAATATATCATCCACGTAATCTTCAAGGATCTTATGGATCATGTCATGGAAGATGACGGTCATGGCCCTCTGATATGTTGCTCCAGTGTTCTTGAGCCCAAATGGCATCATGTTGTAACAGAAGGTACCCCATGGGGTTGTAAATGTTGTCTTATGCTGGTCTTCTTCTGCTATATGGATCTGATTATATCCTAAAAATCCATCCATGAGAGACAAAATCTCATGTCCGGAAATGAGGTCCACTATCATGTCGATATTAGGCAATGGAAAGTCATCTTTTGGACATGCTTTGTTGAGATCTCAGAAGTCGGTGCAAATTCTGATGGAGTTATCCGACTTAGAGACTAGGACAATATTTGAAATCCAGTCTGAGAAATCTATCGCTTTGATGATTCTATCTGATAAGAGCTTTTCAAGTTCTATTTTGACCATTAATGCAACTTTGGGATGCATTTTCTGGAGCTTTTGTTTGATAGGTTTAATGTTAGGATCCACGAATAAATGATGTACAAGTTCTGGATCTAAGCCAGGAATGTGAGAGTAGGACCATGCAAAGATGTCTGGATATTATCTTAAAAGAGCTGTGAAGGCCATTTCTTCTGCTTCTGTCAAGGATGCTGCAATGTAAGTGAGGCGAGGTTGGTCTTATGTACCCAAATTAATAGGTTGGGGTTCCTAAATGAGAATAGATGACTATTCTGACCTGTAATCATGGATGATAGGGAGAGGAGAATCTCTATCTCCTAGCGCCTTAGAAAGGTTTTCACCAGGAGATACGCCTTTTCTTTTTCTTTTTTCTGATCTGGTAGTTCCCCAAAAGGGTTTTCACTAAGAGATACATTTTTTTCTTTTTTATTTTTCTTTTCAACTTTGTGGCTAGAGTCCTCCTCTCCCCCAATGTATGCTTCTGGGTTCAAGGTGCATACATGTGTGGAAGTCTGCCCCCAATCTGGTTGCTGATCTATAGCTCCCATGAAGTTTAGGAGCACGGCCATGCTTTCAAACTTGTCTATCAGGATGATGCTTGGTTGGTCCCAGTTAATGAGTTCAAGATGGAGTAGTGGAAGGTCAATGAAGTGGAGGTATAATTGTTGAAGGACAGAGTTACCAAGGAAAATTTCATTATCAATATCGTCATAAGCTCTCACAATTTTCTCTTCGGGGATATTTTTGAATTTGCATATCTTACCCAGGGGAATGTGATAGGTTAGACTGGTTTCCTTAGTGCCCCTAGTCATGTTATGGCAAAGACCAAATGTATCATGTTCAAATCCTAGACCAATGTGCTTTTGAAGTTTAGAGGGCACAATGGGGGCTCTCATGCCTTGTTCTTCAGAGCCTAGTCCACCTCCTTGATAGTTCAAGTTTTCGGTGACCAATTTGTGAGTAGGGGGGTATTTATCTTTGAAGTGATTTAGGAGGCCATTGTTAGGATGTGTGGGATATTTGTAGAGTCATTGATTGATATCAAGTTTTATTTCCTGGCTATTCGAAATGTCGTGAGAGAGAAAGGTGGTAGGACCCAATTGCATTAGTTTAGGTGGCTTTTGATCAATGTAACTGGATGGACGCCTATGGGTATGTGGATCAGTCGGGAGGGCTCCAATAGTGAAGGCATCAGTTAGACTGTATTCTCCACAGCCTTGGTTTTCGATCTTGACAGTTGATAGAGTGGATGCAAGGATGGTGTTTGGATTTGGAAGGGTTGTGGAGGAACTGGCAATAGATGTGCCAAGGTCAGTCCCAGGACAATGGTTTGAATCTAGATGGGAGGCTTCCAACGCATGGCAGTATGTGAAGGTCTTGGGATCTGCATGGATAGTGATCTCAACTACATTGTGTGGAAACTTGATACACTAATGATAGGTGGAAGGGACGGCCTACATAGAGTGAATCCATGGGCATCCAAGGAGGATGTTGTATGGGAGGTCAAGATCAACCACATGGAAAATTGTCTCTTGTACTGTCGGGCCTAGTTGAATGGGCAAGGAGATTGTACCCTCTAATGTGCGTTCTAGATTTTCATAGGCTTTGATTGTGATGACATCATTCATGATATCAACTTCAATGTATCCCAGTTCCTTTAAAAATTTTAAAGTACATAGATTCAAGGCCGAACCATTATCTATCATGACTCTCTTAACAATAAAGTTTCAGACCATGACAATGATGCGAAGAGGGAGGATATGATCAGGCTCAACATATGGCATGTCAGTGGGTTTAAAAGAGATAGCATAAGATGTGGATAAGTGACCCACAAGGTTTTGAAACTGACCGGGACCTGTGTTGTTGAGAACACGTGACTCTTGCAAAGCTTTATTTAAGATCTCTTGATGGACTGGTGATGTGCGCAAGAGATCCAAGATGGATATTTGGGCAGGTGTATTCCCTAAATGTTCCAATAAGTTATATTGTGCCCTAGAGGATGAGGCAGTACTAGCACTGGCAATAGTTATGCGTCCACGATGTGTGGTAACAACACAATTAGTATCAGCACCTTTCACATGAATGACATTGATAGATGGCTCGACTTGGGATATACAACTGATGATGCTACCATACTCAACATGAGCGGTAGTGTTATTACTGGTATGGGCACTTTTTTTTCCTTTGTCCTGACTGGATGTTGAAGAAATTTGTGCGTTGTTAGGTCCCGTGTTATTTTCAAGGTTTGGGAACGCATTTTGATAGATCTTCAGATTGCTATTGGGCGAGGTTTTGTTTGTAGAATCTACTTCAATATCCTTGCGATCAATTAGATCTTGGATGTAGTGTTTTAAATTCATGCGCTTGATCGTGGTGTGTCCTTTAACATGGTGGTAGTCAAAATATTTGTTGGCATTGAAAAATTGTGGTTTTGGAGAAGAGTCATCAAAAGGTTACGTCGGTGGAGGATATACTACCAGGTTTGTTGATGTCATTCTTCAGAAAATAACATCGATAGGTTCACCCAAAGGGGTAAATGTGCGCTTAGGTGCATTTTGATCTCTTCTCGGTCTGCTCTATCCCTGCTGGACTGATATTGCATTAGTCTGATGTTGGAAATGCTGGGGATTATGCTGATAATTGGGTTGGTTAGCTTGCTACGGACGTATGGTTTTTTGTGGTGTGGGTTGGTGGTGGGTTTCTTGGTGACATGTTGGGGGAGGTGGAACTTGTTGATACTGCGGTTGTTGATAGGTCAGTGTGGGGGAATTCTTTTGATAGTGCAATGGTTGTTGGTATGCCTGTGCTGGGGAATTTTGTGGATAGTGTTGTGGTTGTTGGTATGTGGGAGTGGATGCTTGAGGACCTGCCATAACAATCTAGACATGTTTAGTGTCAGGCGCTCCATCAGTTATGGCATTCTTGTTTTTGTTCCAATATCTGGAGTGATCATTATTGCCTCTGCCAGGTTGTGATTCTTTATAGTTCTTTATGGCCACATCTTCTACAAGACCTCTTTCAAGATCCATGCCTTTGATTATGATGTCCTGATAGGTATGTATACAATTCATGCGCATATGATAGGAAAGCTTGGGATGAAGGTTGTTAATAAAGATCTTGATGAGATATTGCTCGGGGGGTTGATAGGACAACCTTGTGGTAAGTCCTTGTCAGTGCTGAAGGTAATCTGCCAAGCTTTTTGTTCCCTTCTATTTGGAATTACATAAATCAAGCAGGGAGAGTTCATTCTCAACATTGTGTGTGTATTGGGCCACAAAATTCTCTGATAGTTTGGGGAAAGTAGAGATTGTGCCGTAAGGGATATTGTAGAACTACTAAAGAGTGGTCCCTCCTAAGCTTTTAGAAAATAGCCTCATGAGGAAGTTATTGCTATAGGCCAATTCTTGGGATGCCATGTAGAATTCTTTCAAAGTGCTTGGGGAAGGGTATGGCATTGATAGATCTATCAAACAGGTAAGGACAAACTTCCTCAAATTTGAAAGTCTTTGCTTTAGTTCCAGGACATAGCTCTTTTAAAGCATTCTTCATTTCCTCCCATTTTGAATTGGTTGGTGAGGGGTTTTTATTTTCTGGCATGTTGATCCCACTCATGAGATAGGGGTCAAGTGGAGCTGGTGAATATATAGGGTATTGCGGTGTTTGGTCAATATAGATAGGTTGTTGGGGTGATGAGAACTGTAACTGAGGGGAATAGTGTGGTGGAGGGGGTGAAAATGCATTTTGTTGTTGTATCTGCTGGAAGTAGGTCTGTATCTGTTGAGGTGTTGGATAAGTGAGCTGAGGCGACTGTGCACATGCATTGGGTGGTGGTGCCATATTGTCGAAGGATGGTAGATAGGTGTTCTGAGGTGGAATGCCCCCAATGGGTGGAATGAAGTAGTTGGGATTGATGGCCGCATTGGTTTTCCGTGGTGGAGGGACCAGTTGTGAGGCAGTGGAAGATAGCATAGCCAGGTAGTTACCAAAGCTGGGTTGCGGCTACTGGGTAGATAGGGCGGCGGACTGCATACTTGAAAAAGGATTCACAATTTGTTGTAACACCTGTGCAATGAGTGGATTAGGATTCTGCGCTGATGGTTGTCATTGCTGGGTAGGTTGAATAGGAGGTGGTGCTGTGGTGAAAGGGCTATATGGTGGTTGTGCATGAGAAGCAAAGGGGTTTGTGCTTTGTGGCTGGGATTGTTGGGGTTGTTGCTGCAGAAGAGGTTGTCGTTGGATTGGTTGTTGCTACGGGATTGGCAGCCAGGATAGGAATTTGTGTTGAGGCAGAGGGGTTGAAATGTGGTTGTTGTGTACAAGATGTAAATGGATTGGTGGTCTGCTGCTATGTAGGTATGCCCAAGGCTTTTATGGTGGCTTGGTAGTTATTCCAAGTGGATAAGGAAGCACCTTGTGCTGGTTGACTATTTTGAGGAAGTGGTGGTGGAGGAATTGGGTTGGATTGTGCTTGCAGAAGAATTGTTGGCATACATTATGAGTGTGTTGTTGGTGGAGCGGGAAAATTGGGCCCTTGTGGTACTAAGGGTTGGTTATAGATGTTGGTAGGTGGCATGCCTGTGGTGAAGTATGCTTACTTCTTTGGGTATGTTGTGGAGGAAAAGGGAGGAACAAGCATGGAGATTTGAGTGCTTTGATGCTGCGAACAGGTTGCTGCATTTTGAATGGGCTGAGTTGGGATGGGTGGAATGTTGGTTTGTGGAGTGTTGACTAGTGGTGGTGGGAATTGTGTGACAAATGTTGGGATTTCTTGGGAAAGTTGAGCGACTGTGTTTTGAAGAGGCGTAGGCACTTGCATAGCGATGGGATGTATTTCTTGTGTTATAGATGGTGGATTAGGAGGCGGGGCTCCCATGAATGCGAATGAGGTAGATGGAGGTGTTGTGTGCACTATGGAAGGTGGGATGGAAGGTTGTATCATCTGTGAGATAAGAGATCCTACCTGCAAGGCTCATTGAAGGGGATCAACAACTTCATTTTGGATGGTATAAGGACTTTCTCCTAAAATTCCCATAGGTTGTGTGATAAGCATGGGTATAATCCAAGGTGGGAATTGGATTCCTTGTTTCTGAATATCGGTGAGTACCTGATTGTTGTTGCAGCCACTCATGGCTCTTACCATGTGAACATGTGCTAGATGATTGATGAATGTTTCGATAGTACTTATGGTGGGAATCTCATTAGTGTCTACCCAAATGTGTTGGATAGGTAGGTTCTGTCATGGATCAAAGAAATCCATTGCGTTAGAGTGACCTATCGTTGGGTCAGATGAACTAGCTGACTGATTAAGGGCCATGTCTTTCCTCTTCTTAGCAGCTCGTGTGATGGTTGGCATGAAATGAATGTCCTAAAGAGTTGGATGCAAGATGCAAGATAAAATGTAAGGATTGTTCTAAAGAGGACTAAGGATGACAATGCTAAGATGACGATCTAGGATGACGCTATCTATGATGATGGGGATGCTTCTTGAAAGACTAAGGATGACTTGGTAAAAAAAAAAGACTGATTAAGGATTTCTTTCCTAATGTATGATCAAGGTGGATACGATTTCCCAAACCTAGGAAAAACTTGTGGTCTTCAGATTGACAGGATTCTCGATCAATGTGAACCAACCTTTTTCTCAAGGTGATGAGGTTTCACAAACAGAGGGGGTTATCTTAGAATAGTGTTTCATTCTAAAGATACCTAAGATGATGATCCTTG
>MU228220.1:2001213-2016822 GCA_018584345.1 Thuja plicata
GGGTTGAAAGTAGGGAGGAATGTGACCATTTAGGGAAATGGACCAAGAAGCCTCTAGAAGATAAGGCTCATAAAGAGGGTGTAAGAGGAATTTATGAGGGTGTAAGAGATATTTATGAGGGTTTAAGTGATATTTATTCTTATGGATAAGCATGGCTTGAGATTATTGACTTTGACTTTGGGGGTTGAGTTCCTAATCAAGGATTAAGAATATGACATGGTTAAGGATAGCATTAGGATTAGGGTTAGGAGATAAGAAGGGTGATTAGGGGGATAAGGAAGGGTTAGCATGTGTGAAGAGGTTGGGATTAGTTTGAACTGAGGGTTAGGTAGTTGGGATTGGTTAGGTTAGCATGTGTGAAAGGGTTGGGTTGAGTTTGAACTCAAGGTTAGGGGTTGGGATTGGTTAGGTTAACATGTGTGAAGGGGTTGGGTTGAGTTTGAACTCAGGGTTAGGTGGTTGAGATAGGTTAGGTTACGGGTTAAAGGGAATATTAATGAATTGAATTACATAAATAACATATTCATTCAATAATAGGGGAATAGGGTTTTAATTAATTATTAAGCTATTGATTGTTTTTAATATTTAATCATGACTATAGCTAATTAATTGAATTACTTAGGGCTAGGGGATGACATAGGTCAATTAGGTAATGCTTAATTACTTAACTGATAATGCTCTAAGAAGACACTAAATGTGATTAGTTGTGTTAATCAGATTTAGGTGTCTACAACCCTTCCCTGCGTTTTTGTGCAGAAAATTTTGGGTCTCTGTTTTTTCTTTTTCTTTTTTTCCCTTTCGGTTTTCCCTTGCTTTCCTTTGGTTTCTTTGGCCTGGCTCCTTGTTTCTCTCAGGATTTTCTGGTCCCGCCCGGTCTTGGTTTCCCCTTTTGTGTTCGTTGTTTCTTCTAGGCTCTGTGTCCCAAGGTAGCGTCCCCAAGTGGGTGACTCTGGATCTTCTGTGCCTAGTGATCATTTTCTTTTCTTCAGAAGAGGGATGATCGTTATGTGTTTGCAGGTTCAGATCCCTGCTGCCGACGTGTCTCTCGAAGTTAATTTTGGTAATTAATGTGCTTTCCTCAGCATTATTTAAGGTGTTTTACCTTGTCATTTTTATACTTACTGCAAACAAGTTACCTTATGGTGAGTTTTTCTAGAGAGTGAAGTGATCTGTTTTCTGAGCAAAATTTTTGGCCTAGAAGGTGCAAAGGTGTGTTCATCAAGTTTGGTGGGGTGTTTAGGTGACAGAGTGAAGCAGTTACAGGTCCTTGAATTCAACATTTCGAGATTCTTGTAGGCCCTTGGGATCTTTCTTTGGTCCTTTATTCTTTCTTCCTTATTTTTTTGTGTTTCTTCTGTGTCTCTTTTTTTCCGTGTGCTCCCTGTTTTTCATTTTTTTTTTTTGCACAGCTGGTCCATTTTTTTTTTCTTTTCCACGTATTTTCTTGGTTTTTTTTCATCTATTTCACTGCTCATGGTTGTGTCTTCTATTTAGCATGATGTTGATGTGGATAGAAGTCTTCTTACTGCTACAAAACTAGCTTGGCTCTATTCTGAGATTTTTCTCCTAGATCTCTTAGGATGTTCACAACCCTAAACTAAGGTAAGTCACTGTAAACTTTACCTCCCATTCAAGACTCAGTCCCCCATCGAAATGATTTTCATCTTCTTCTTTTTGAACCTACACAAATACATTGATTCTAATTTTTTATTCAATATTTTGTGAACATTGCTTTCATTCTCTTCCCTAACCGGACTATTACCAAGCTCACCTAGGGTAAGATCTCAAGACTCTTTGATGTTGCTTCTCCTACAGGAAACAAAAAAGAAACTATGTACAAGGGCTCCTCTCGAGTTCCATACCAACACATGATTTTCACCATGGATTCAGGTATCTCAAGGGGCCATTACTATTTACAACCCAGAACAGGTGAACAACTAATAACTTGCAAAACAAAAAATAAGGTAACTAATCTACTTGCATGCAAAAGGAACCACAAAGAGACTTAATATCTACTAAACACACAATCTACAACTTCTCATTACTAGAAACAAAACAAAACAGTACAGTAATCTGCAAATCTCTAAATTTCCTGTAGCTTCTCTTCTTCTACAATCTCTCCCTTCTAGATCTCTAAAATGAAGGCTTTTGATGTTATTAGTAACCGTCCTCTCATAGGAAACAACCCTAACAGTCCACTCATTCACAAGAATCTCTTCAGGAACCGTTACACTAACCATACTGTCCATAAAAGACAAGATCCACTTTTCACGGGCCGTTACGACTGAACATTGCCGAGCAATAGTAAAGCAATCCAAGCTCCAGCTTTGGTCGAGTTGCTAGGCACCAATGTAGGCCGAGCTTCTAGGCACAAATGTAGGCCGAGCTACTAGGCAATGTAGGTCGAGCTACTAGGCACTAGTGTAGGCCAAGTGCCAGTGATACCAAGAAGCTTATCAAAGGTTCCTGATGACTTGGTTGGATTTATAGAGGCTTACCAACTAACTCACACACACACAACTAAAGGAAACCGACTAAGCAACCTATTTAGACATGGATTGGCCTAGTCATATCCATCTTAGGGAAATAAAACAAATGACCTTCTAAGGTCTCCACACACTCTCCTAACTTGGCTAGAGTTAGTACATGCCATAAATAAGGAGCTAGGGGTTTGAGATAGGTGTAATCCTGCACCATACTCCCCCAGACAAAAGAAAGCTTAATCCATCCTTGGATTGAGCATGTTTAGATCAATGCCAAACCTCTTTAAGTTTGTTTCTCTGATCCAAGTAGCATCAACATCTTCTTTTCCATGCCATTTGACAAGGTGCTCCAGATAGTCTCTGCTCCTATTCTTCTTGTAGACCCTTGAGTCTAGTATCTTTTCATCTGTCATAGATGGAGTAGGGGTTAATTTCAGATCTTTTACCTCATGTATTACCTCTTGAAGGTTCTAATCAGCATCTTGAATTGGTCCTTTGTATGCTATCAAATCTGCAATGTTGAAAACTGATGACAACCCAATGTCTTCAGGAAGCTCCAACTTGTATGCATTGTTTCCATACTTTGCAAGTATCTTACATGGACCTAGCCTCTTCATCTGTAGCTTGTGAAGAACACCTTTTTGCAGCCTATGCTTGTTCAAGCATACCATCACAAATTCTCCAATCTGAAATTGAACATCTCTCTTTATTGCATCCACCTTTTGCTTTACCTTTTCAGCATTCTCAATCAAGTTCTTTCTCACACTTTCATGTACTTCCCTCATTGAATGAGAAACGTCCTCAGCATATCCACTACCATGCATTCCCTCCTTCAATTCTCTAAGATTAAAAATCCCTCCTAGGTGAAAGCCATAAACAATTTCAAAAGGACTCTTACTAGTTGATTTGTTCACTATATCATTCTATGCATACTCAGCTTGTCCAATGAGTTGGTCCCATGCTTGACCATACTCCTTTGTGAGGCATCTCAAAAAGTTACCAAGACTTCTATTAACCACCTCTGTTTGGCCATCTGTCTATGGATGATAAGCATATCCAAAAGACAATTTAGTCCCAAATTTTGCCATAAGGTCTTCCAAAAATGGCTCATGAATTTGGTGTCCCTGTCGGAAATAATACTAAGTGGGAGTTCATGGATCCTAACCACTCCAATGAAAAATAGTTGAGCAATGTTACAAGCATCATGAATAGTCTTGCAAGGTATGAAATGAGCCATCTTGCTAAATCTGTCCACGACAACAAAAATAATGTCATATCCCTGCCTTGCTCTTGGCAAACCAACTACAAAATCCATGCTTATGCATTCCCATGGTCTAGTTGGGATTGGAAGTGGCTGGTAAAGACCTGCATTGGAAGATGTGCCCTTTGCTTTATGACACACTACACAACTCTCAACATATTGTCTAACATCTCTATTCATTCTAGGCCAAAAATAGAACCTAGTAACTAGCTCTTGAGTCTTACTGACTCCAAAATGACCACTAAGTGCTCCATTATGTTTTTCTTGAATCAAATTATCTCTCATAGACCCTTTAGGAACACAAAGCTGGCCTCGTTTAAAAAATAAATCATTCTGTAAAGTATATTCAGAAAACTCACCATGAAAGTTGTTTTTAAACTCTTTGCATACCTTGTAGATTTGGGAAAAATCTTCATCTTCAGCATATAGGTCTTTGAAGCTATCAATACCTATGCTTTTTAGCTGAACTTCTTGGCCTGTGAGCATCCTTCTGCTCAATGCATCAACAACCTTATTCTGCACTCCCTTTTTATGCTTGATATTGAAAGTGTAGGCTTGTAGATACTCCACCCACTTCATGTGTTTGCTGCTAAGCGTGTCTTGAGAGTTAAGGAAGCTGAGAGCTTGGTTATTAGTCTATACTATGAACTCCTTTGGCATCAAGTAGTGCCTCCACTTCTTGAGTGCTTGGACTAGAGCATACAACTCTAAGTCATAAGAAGAGTACTTCTTGTTTGCATCATTTAGCTTCTCACTATGGAAATCTACTAGTCTTCCTTCTTCGCTTATGACAACCCCAATGGCCACATTACTTGCATCACATTCTACTGTAAAAATATTATCAAAGCTTGGAAGAACTAGAGTAGGCAACTCTGCTATCTTCTCCTTGAGTGTTTCAAACCCTTTTTTTTCTTGTGGTGTCCATTGAAACTTTGTCTTCATCCCACCTCTAATGGTGTCTAACATAGCTGCACAAATCCCACTGAAATGTCTAATGAAATTTCTGTATTACTGAGCTAAACCATGAAAACTTCTCACCTCACTTGCATCCTTGGGAGTAGGCCAACTTAGAATGGCATCCACCTTTTCATGGTCCATTTTGAGGTTACCCTATGAAAAAACAAAACCGAGATATACAAGCTCTTGCTTCTTGAAGTCACACTTCTCCAAAGTGATCATTAACTTTCCATCATGCAATTTCTTGAAATCAATTTTCAAATGCCTAATATGCTCCTCCTTAGTTCTTCTAAAAACTAAAATGTCATCTAGGTAGACAACAACAAACTTACCAATGCATTCTACCAATACCTCATTCATAAGTCTCATAAAAGTTGATGGAGCATTAGACAAACCAAATGGCATTACAAGCCATTCATACAAACCTTCTTTAGTTTTGAAAGTTTTCTTCCATTCATCTCCTTCATTAATTCTGATTTTGTGGTAGCCGCTCTTAAGATCAATCTTGCTGAAGTACTTTGCCTCCCCTAAACAATCCATTAGGTCTTCAATTCTGGGTATTGGGAACCTATACCTAATGGTGATTCTATTAATGGCTCTAGAATCAGTACAAAGTCTCCAAGCTCCTACTTTCTTAGGTGCTAAAATAGTAGGGACTGCACATGGGCTTATGCTTTTTCTAATTAGGCCTTGGTCTAATAACTCTATGATTTTCTTGGCTATCTCCTCATTTTGCTGAGGGGTCATCTTATAGGCAGCTTTGTTGGGTAAGGTAGCTCCTGGAATGAAGTCAATCTTGGGACTAACAAGTCTCTTAGGAGGTAGGGGAGTGGGCTGGCCATCATTCACAATATCTCTATACTCTTCAAGTATTTCTTTTACCTCATTCGGTATTTCTAATTTCTTGACAACAACTTCATCTTTTGGCTTTAATACTAAAGCAAATCCAACTCCTTCTCCTTCTCTGAGTCTTCAACAATTCCTTCTCACCAACCATGAGCACACTTGTACTTGATGTCTTCATCTCTCCTTCTATTAGTGACTGAATTTTGAAAGTCACTCCATCTTTGTTAAATGAGTATGCATTCTTGGTTCCATCATGCATGGCTTGCCTATCAAATTTCCATGGCCTTCCAAGTAGAAGATGACATGCATCCATGAGAAGAATGTCACATAGAACTCTGTCTTTATACTTTCCAATGGTGAACTCTACCCATGCTTGTTCTCCTACAAGCACATGTTGTCTTTTGTTGAGCCATGTAACCTTGTATGGGTTTTCATGTGGAATCCTTTTCAAATTTAATTTGCTAGCTGCCTCTTCACTAATGATATTATCAATTGAGCCTAAATCAATAATGACTCTACACACCTTCCCTGTGATCTTGCGCTTCACTCTAAAGAGTGCTCTCCTTTGGTTTGGTTCTTCTTTGTTTGGCTCTCTGATTAAGGTCCTCTTTATCATGAGGTTCTCACCTTCCTCTGATTCCAATGGTACCTCAAAAGGCTTGTTGCTGCAACTTGATTCTTCTTGGACATAGTTAACTCTCTTTCGACCTCCTTGATAAGTAAAAACTTTTTAAGGACACCTATAGGAAAGATGTCCTAGCTGATTGCAGTGGTAGCACTTCATGGTGGCAAAGTAGGATGCTCCTCTTCCTTGATTGTTGTTGCTCCTTCCTCTCCAACTAGTTTTAGAGCCTCTACCTCTATTGAAACCTCCTCTATTTGAGTTTCCTTCCTGATTTTCAATGAGCTTGTTCTCACTTTTTTGCCTTGAATCTAATCCCCTTCCACCATAGCCTCCTTTTCCTCTTCCTTCTCCACCTCTTCCTCTTCCTCTGAAGTTTGATTCTGATTTCTTCTTGTTCTTCTCTTCCACTTTCAATGCAAGTTGGAAACACTTATGAACGGTTGTGGGAGTCCACAAACTGATCTCCTCTTGGATATTCCATTTTAGGCCTCCAAGATACCTAGCCACCTTGATATTCTCATCCTCTTGGACTCTTGACCTCAAGCACAACTTCTGAAATTCTTCAGTATACGTAGCCACATCCAATTTTTTTTGCTTCAAACTCTACCTCTTCTTGTGTAACTGGATTTCATAATCGTTAGGTAGGTATTTCTCCTTTACCTTGTTTAACATGGCCTTCCAATTTGAAATTGAATGCTTACCCGTCTTTTCCCTCTCTTCTTGGAGGTATTTCCACCATGTTAATGTTGAACCTCTTAACCTTGACTTTGCAACTTTTACCTTTTGTGCTTCAGTTGTGCCCTCACATTCAAAATGATTCTCAATACCTTCTATCCATTCCACAACTAGTTCACTGTCCATTTTTTCAGTAAAGAATGGAATTCCTTCAAGAATTTTTCCTCCTAGGGCTCTGAGAGCTTTTACAAATGGCTCCTCATTCATGGGAGGGTCTAGTTTAGGTATTAATTCTTCTTCATCAACTTTCTGGTTCTCTTTTCTGCTGCTGACTTCATCTCCATCTTTTCTTTTAGTCGCATTTACAACTTCTTGAAGTTTTACCTTCATAACATCCAGGGCTTCTTCAAAGAGTCTACTCCTTTCCCTTTGATCCTCTATCACTCTCTTCTTCTCATCTACTTCCTTTGCAAGCTCTGCATTGGTGACCATCTTGTTTTCACCTACTGATATTATTGGCTGGAACATTTACCACAGGCCCAATCAATTTAGGCTCTGATACAAATCTGATGTGGACAAAAGTCTTGTTGCTTCTACAAAACCAACTTGGCTCTGTTATGAAATATTTCTCCTAGATCTCTTAGGGTGTTCACAACCCTAAACTAAGGTAAGTCACTCTCAAATTTACCTCCCATTCAAGACTTAATCCCCCATCAAAATGCTTTTCATCTTGTTCTTGCTGAAACTACACAAATAGATTCATTCTACTTGCTTATTCAATGTTTTCTGAACATTTCTTTCATTCTCTTCCCTAGCTAGACTATTACCAAGCTCGCCTAGGGTAAGATCTCCAGATTGTTGTTGATTCTCCTATAAGAAAAAAAAAGGAAACTATGTACAAGGGCTCCTCTCGAGTTCCATCCCAACACATGATTCTCACCATGGATTCAGGAATCTCGAGAGGCCATTACTGTTTACAACCCAGAACGGGTGAAGAACTAATAACTTGCAAAATAGAAAATAAGGTAACTAATCTACTTGCATAAAAAAGGAACCACAAAGAGACTTGATATCTACTAAACACACAATCTGCAACTTCTCATTACTAGAAACCAAACAGAACAGTACAGTAATCTACAAATCTCTAACTTTCCTGTAGTTTCTCTTCTTCTATAATCTCTCCCTTCTAGATCTCTAAAATGAAGGCTTTTGATGTTATTAGTAACCATCCTCTCATAGGAAACAACCCTAACGGTCCACTCATTTGCAAGAATCTCTTCAGGAACCGTTACACTAACCATACTGTCCATAAAAGATAAGATCCGCTTTTCATGGGCCATTACGAATGAACATTTTCAAGCAACAGTAAACCAAGTCGAGCTCCAATGTAGGCCGAGCTGCTAGGCAATGTAGGTCGAGCTACTAGGCAATGTAGGCCAAGCTGCTAGGCAATGTAGGCCACTCACTACTAGGTAATGTAGGCCGAGCTACTAGGCACCAATGTAGGCTGAGTGCCAGTGATACCAAGAAGCTTATCCAAGGTTCCCGATGCCTTGGTTGGATTTCTAGAGGCTTACCAACTACCTCAAATGCACACAACTAAAGGAAACCAACTAAGCAACCTATCTAGACATGGATTGACCTAGTCATATCCATCTAAGGGAAATAAAACAAATGACCTTCTAAGGTCCACACACACTCTCCTAACTTGGCTAGAGTCAGTACATGCCAGAAATAAGGAGCTAGAGGTTTTAGTTAGGTGTACTCCTACACCAGATGTTGTTACTGAGTCTAGTGTGTCCTCTTCCCTTTGTAGCCATCCAGCTCGAAAGAAAAGGCACCCACTCTCCTGGGCTGTAAATTATTATGAATAGTGTCGACTCCCTACCAGGGAGTCTATAAATCAGTCAGGTTTTTGTTGTGTCTTGTACATTTTTGTGTATATGTTGTAAATATCTTTTGGGTGCTCCATGTGGTAGTCTATAGGATGTACTCTACAAGTTTGGTCGGCGGGGTTGTAGGTTTGAGTGTGCAAGCTCTGGTAGCTCTCTGTAAGTTTTGCCCTGTTTATGAATTCTACAAATCGGAAACACGTTGTTCGCCATGTCCTTTCTTGTAAGCATGGTATTTCTGAGATTTTTTGTTCAGATGGGTGCTAGGGGAATTTCCCCTAAAAGACCCATTGTCTTCCACATTCTTTATGAGGTCTCAGGCCACATCCGTTTAATAACTAGGGTCACCACCCTTGTTGGTGATGCCATGGATGATGAGGAGGTAGATGTGTGAATTGCAGAGGTCGTCTTGTCAGCAAGGCATTATCTTTCTCTCTCCTCTGTCATTTCCACCTTAATAGCAAAATTAGTTCCCATGAATGAATAATTAAAACCCATCCCAAATGGCATTCCTGCTACTCGCGCCAAAACAACTGTTTGATTTTTTCATTACTCAGCCAAGTGGGCAGGTGCATGTTAAAGTACGGTAGCAGGGCCACCTGTTGTATTCCTGGCAGTTGTTTTCTTGTCAAGTTATTTTCAAGCGTGTTAATTATTATGGCCTTTCCTACCTCACGCGACCTCCTTTTTGAGTTATCTTTTGGATCCTTGGTAAGCGAGAAATATTTTATATGTTAAAATTGTATAGAATTTTGGACATATGATCTTATTTAGGATGCCCTAATGAATCTCCATTTCAAGTGAAAAGGTGAAGATATTATCAAGGCCTCCAAAATCTAGAATCTCACAACATTTATGTTCTGATGGTGCTCTGGTTTGCAGATACAGGTTAAAGTAAGAAAGAAATTGCTTCAGGATCTTCACCTCCCGGGTGTCTAGAACTCTTAAGTGTCTTTGCAGACACCAAAAAGAAGAACAAGGAAGAAAAGACATTGGAAAAGGTCACACTAACCCACAAATATAATAATAACGAGAAAATTCATGGGTCTCGAATTGACTTTGCACTTAAAGAGATCACTAGCACACATGTCGGCACATGGCCAAAATTACAGGGCCTTATTCAGATGATATATCAACTCTGAAGCTCCAATGAATCCATCTAAGTTAACTTAGCGGCATCAAAAATCATTCAGGCAGCTGGTTTTCCATTCTCAGTACAAGCACCAGAGATAATTTTACTCCTGGCTAGGGGTTATCGCCCAGGCAGTATGGCTACTTTGTTGGTTTCTCCTACTCCCCTCAGATTCCCGGTGTCCATTGTCACACTGGACCAAGGTTGAGGCCCTCCAGCAGTATGAGGGTGCAGAAGACATGGCTCGGCGCCACCTCAGCACACATTAGATGAAAAGTTCACGCTGGGACTACAAGAACATGCAGACAATGATTCTACGCTTTGACTTTAAGGAGCCCATCCAGGTGGGAATTATCTTCTTATGTAGGATCTTCGGGGAGCCACATGCCTGAGAATTCTCCCCCTAGATGTATTATTTCTTATATGGTATGACAAACAACAAGGATCACTTCAACTGGACTGATATCATTGCCAAACATGTAGACGCCCAGCTGAGGAGAGTCAACTTAGAGTGGAAGTTCTACATGACTTCCTACGTCCTCTGGCCACTTGCCCGATAGTCCCAGGGGATTCGAGGATTAACAACAGTTAGTTTTCTTGGGGAAGGACCTGGTTAGGTCTCTCCATGGGACCACTTCCCCCAACTTCAGTGGGACTAGAGCTTCTTGTTGGCAAGTTGACACCTAGAGGACATATGACTATTTTTGTGTTGTCATCATGGCAAGAAAGTCATATTAAGTTTCTGTCTAAGATAACTTAGAAGATAAAATGACAAAGTATGGAAACAGGGCAGACAAAGATATACAGTGATTAGCACATCAGCACACGTGCGAGAGATCGAATCAGAGTATGCGCGTTCAGATATATGTTCTATGACATGTGTACATACTACGTCCAGACACACATTGTATGGAATGATAGTACAGAGAATTTACAGACAAATCAGTACACCAGCAGTCCAGAAGATAGAGCATGGAAGCCGACTAGTGTTTTGATCAGCATGAATTATTTTTTTATGTAATGGCTAAGCGCCTTTGATTATATGTTTGTAATGATGTAATTAGTATTGTTGTAAACACGCTTGAGCTGACTTGTTTGGAAGCGTTGTGTATTATGTTTTAGGGCCGACTAGAGTCTTGTTTTGGGTTGCGCATATTCGGATATGAACATATAAGTTTGTAATGTAAAGTTATGTTACAAGTGTCAAATTATTATGTAACAGGAAGATATAGAAGAGAAGTATGATGAAGTCAGTATATGATATAGCTCTTTAAGTAAGTAAGAGCATCTGTGCATACACGGAACTAATCAGACATCAGTGTCATCACAGTAGCTCACTTTTGATATAGTGCATATCAATTATCAGAAGGTTGTAGCCTTCATCTTATTGGGGAGTGAGCCATATACCTTTAACAGGGTTTTGTAAAAGACTCCTAACAGGGTCAAACCTTTAACCAGGTCATCATACTTGCATTGTAAAGACTGCTCCTAACAGGGCAAAGGAACTTTAACAGGTTCATTATACTAGTGCAATATTTGTGGGTACTAATTCCCACCAAGGTTTTCCTCTGATCAAGCTTTCCCCGTAATCATATTATGTGTTATGAGTTCTTATGTTAAGCTTCATTAAATGAAGGTTTGATTTATGTTTAAGTTTCTAAAAAGTATTATATAGACAAACACTGATTCACCCCCCCCCCCTCTCAGTGTTTCTAACAATTGGTATCAGAGCTTTGGTCCTCTGAAAGAAAGTTTAACCACTTGAGGTGATCATAAACTCGACAGAAGAAAAACATTTGAAAAAGAATCTTGAAGCAGCTCTTGAAGATCTTGATAGATCTGAAAAAGAAAATGAAGAACTTAGACTAAAAGTTGATGGCTCACAAATTCTTATCAAGAAATTAAGAAAAGATTTGAAAGATTGTTCTGCAAGTGATTTAGAGAAAATGATCAAAAAGCTCAATGAAGAGAATATGTCTCTGAAAGATAAAATTGAAAATCTAGATGAACAGCTAACAGACAGTCAAATTGCTATTGAAGAAAAGATCAAAGAAAGAAAACAACTAGATGATGAACTCTTGAAAGCAAACATGAAAGTCCTGGAATTGGAAAACATAAAAAAGAAGTTGGAATCTGAATTAACAGAAGCAAAAGATAAGATTGATAAAATCCAAACAAGTTCTGATTCACTTCAATCTCAGCTTATTGCACAAAAGCAAAAAGGCGACACTACTAGTCTTGGATACAGTGTAGCACAAAATGAAATCAATTCATTACAAGAAAGAAAGAAAGCACATGAAGCATCTTCAGAAGCAAAGAAAGTTGAAAATGTTGCAGAGATTAAAATAGATCCCCCTAAAGGGGAAATCAAGCAAGTTAACATAACTTGTTATGCATGTAACAAACATGGTCATTTGGCAAGAGATTGCAAAGAGGTAAGACCTTTCAATGGTTACTGTTTCTCCTATAATAAATCTGGTCACAGGGCTATACATTGAATAACAAATCAAAGAAATCAGTCATAGCAGAATCAAAGAAGAATGAATCAAAACAATCAGAGAAATCAACCTTAAAGAAATTTGCAGAACACTACATATCAGATATGTAACTACAATGGACACATAGCAAAGCAGTGCAGCATGATGAACAAGGGCATCAGACCTCCTATCATTTGTCACACATGTGGAAAGCCTGGACACATCTCAAGGTTTTATAGATCCAGAACTCAAAAGAAAGAGGATCCTAAGAAATCACTATTTCAAGAAAGAGAAGTCAAGTTTGTTCAAGAAAAAGAAGATTCAAGCAAAATTTGGGTTGAAGTAACGAAGGAAAATGATGTTGACAAAGTAGTTGATGCATCCATAGTGGACGCACCCTCTACTTCTGCTTGAATAGACCTTCCTGGTCTTAGGGGGAGCTATTCTAGCTCGGGAACCCTGCACGGCTAGTATACTCACCTCTGAGTATGTGCCTATGGATTCATAGTTATAAGCACATGATATTGTAGTATGCATGCACACATTGTCTCTAATGCATCGTGATCAAAGTTGAAAATTCTCTGAGTAATCTGCGTACGGTAGCAAACATTAAATGCAATAGCTTTTATAAACGAATGTAAATGTTCAATCTTCTTCACACTTGCATTCTAGATCATAGAATTCAAGAGCACTGGAGCACTGAGCATCAAAGCACGGAAGCCTAATAGATTTGGCAGTTAAGAAAACAGATAAGAAGTTGAAACGGAACCCTAGCAGTCGCACCGTTTTGGATTTTCATGAAACCCTATTTAAGCAATCATCAAGTAAGTATCGTGACTCCAGTTGTATTTGACATTGCAGAGAGGAAAAGATTTGTGTTTAAAAAGAATCCATTCAAATCCATACTGGATGATGTGGAAGGAGCTCTCTCCAAAACCCCGTTAGGTGTTGTTCACGTAGAAGATATCCACGCATACATTTACTGTAAGAAGGAAACAGTAGGAGATATCAACATAGCCACTCATATGGGATCTATGATGAAACCGGACTTCACATTCAAGGATGAGTTCACGCACTTGATTAATAACTCTATCTTTGAATACTTGAATGTGCACGAGTTTGATGCGCCAGAATGGGTAAAGATTTTACTAAGCAAAATACATGATGATGTTTACTAGATTGGTGAGGTTCCTGTTCCCATAACTACAGACCTAATTCATGAATTAACTGGACTCCCTAAGACTGGACCAGTTCTTCCTACTAGCAAGGATGTCAAGAGGAAAGTTGAACAAGTTTTCCTATCTAGAAGTGACAAGCACGGGATGATAGTTGACCCTATCAAGGAAGATGACATAAAAATTATAACAATGATACTTGGGTATAAGCTTCAGCAAGCAAGCAGGTTAAACAGTGTCTCTACAGCAACAGTCCTAGCACCTATCAGAATGGTGAAGGATAACACTCAATACAACCTATGTGAGATCTTGCATGCTCAATTGATTGACAACATTTGAATCATCAAGCATGACAGGAGCAAGAAATTCAGGTTTAGATCTTTGATCATCTATTTGTACTTCCATATTGTTGGAAAGGTTGCAAATCTTTACCTAGACAAGAGCAAACCCACAATGTCTCATATTTCACTTAAAGCCACTTTAGAGAGCAGTGTGAGGGACGCCATGGATATGGATATCAAGACATTTAGGATCAAGATGCAGAAAAGGTTCAGATTATCTGAGAAGATAGTTGATAAATATAAGGATACTATATGTTTCATGGTAGAAACAGATTGCACTTGCATGGAGGCAGTTGAACCTAGAACCAAATGGATTCATCCTCTTGGTTATGAAGTGGAAGAACATGTGTTAGAAGGATATGCACAAGTTCTATTGTCTGCGCCCAAAGATCCTAATGAGCCTAGATGGGGCACTTATAGAGAGAAGACTAATGCAGTTGATTCTGTATTATACAGTGCTAATAATAAAAGAAAGGCATCTAATATTACATCTAGCATTCTAAGAGTACATGGAGTCACTCAAGAAGATCTTTACAAAGCTAGAGAAGCCAAGATAGCCAAAGAAATTGAGAAGACTAAAGAGATCCAAAAGAAGAAGAAAGTAGAGAGCACCTCTTCACCCTCTACCACTATTGACCTAGACTTATCTCCACCTTCTATACCAAGAAAGAAGTCTAGAGGAAGAAAACAGGCACCCACAAATCATCCATCCTCAAGGAACACTCGGAGCAAAGCAAGGAATACTCAAGCTCCTCCTGAGGTAGGATTTAGACCTAGTCTAAATGTCTTGAAGAATAGGATTGTAAATGAAGGGAGATTAGATACACTTGCTAAAGTCTATGACAAGCATCAAAAGATGGATAAAACTGAGATACATTCTATGATCATATCTCATATGATTAAGTTTATGAAGTCAGTTCTTGAACTCAAGACAGTGATACCTGATAAGTTAAGGAACATACTGGAGATCATGAAAATGCATGAATTTGAGGAAGACATGTGGATAAGAGAAGAAACAATAGATACTCTTCTCCATGTATGCTCACATGATGAGAAGGCAATTCTATTAGATCTGGTGAAGCCTCATCTTAGAACCAAGACAAGGACTCTACAAATTATGAACAAAGAGTATGAGCAGATAGGTAAAGAAATTGAAAAGGCATTTGCACAAGTGTTTATGGATAGACACGTGTATCCATCAACAGGGCCTACTACAAAGGTAACTCCAGCTCCTACCAAACAGGTTACAGAACCAGTGATTCAGATAGCACCTATAACAGGTCCACAAGTTTCAGCGCCCACAGTGACAATAACTTCTGATACAGAAAAAGACTCAGAAGATACTATAGTAGTTGATAATATCAAGATATCCATGACAGCATCTGACAAAGACATGGACAAAGTTAATAAATAATTTGTAAGCACTGAAGAAATGTGCACTGATGATACATCTATGCAACAAGATGAAGTTCCCTCCAATTATCCAATTGACTTGAATGAGGAAAAAGATACTCAAGATAATGAGACACCAATCAAAGAGATACTAGTAAAGATTGAATGCATGGATACCAGTCAGAATACTATATTCTCACCATCCACTCAACCATCTACTTCATTATTGTCAAGGTTAACTCCTGATTCAGCAAGTCTGGATGCATGGGGAGAAGAAGACCTAATCAAGATCAGCATTCTTGCTATGGAAAAAGAAAAAGAGAAACAAGTGATGAGGAACCCTCACTTTTTGG
>MU228220.1:2019288-2035672 GCA_018584345.1 Thuja plicata
TTGAATCCAATCTTGGTAAGATAACCATCAAGTCTCTCATACCAAGCTCTTGGGGCCTATTTAAGACCATAGAGTGCTTTCTTCAATCTGCATACCATGTCTGGTTTATCTGAGAGATTAAATCCTTCAGGCTATTCTATGTAAACTCCTTCATTCAAGTCACCAATCAAAAAAGTTGATTTTACATCCATTTGATAAACTTTAAAGTCTTTGAATGTTGTGTATGCCAAGAACAACTTAATGGCTTCCAGTCTGCTCACAGGGGCAAATGTATCAGTGTAGTCTATTCTTTCTCTCTGCACATATCCTTTACATACCAATCTTGCTTTGTTTCTTACTACTGTACCATCTTCATTCATCTTGTTTCTGAATACCCACTTTGTTCCAGTCACATTTTTGTCACTGGGTCTAGGGACCAATTCCCATGTATCATTTTTAATTATCTGATTTAATTCTTCTTTCATTGCATTCTTCCAATCAGAATCATTCCAAGCATCTTCAACACTTAAAGGTTCAATCTATGAAAGTAAACATACCTCTTCATCCATTGCTAGACCTTTTGCTTTAGATCTGGTCAAAACACTGCTGCTCTAATCTCCAATGATATCATCTTTAGAGTGGTATCTGGATGTGAATTTTGGAACCTTAGGTGTGTCTTCTTCTTCTATAATCTGTGATTCTTCTCTGCTTGATTCAGGGTCATTGCATGAGACATCAATGCAATCAAACATTTCTTCAACAATAGTATCTTTGCTGCTAGGTCTAGGTTCATCTTCAATCATAGGTGCATATTCATAGTATCTCTCTTGAACCATAAACTTTTCATCAATCTTAACATGTGTGCTTTCAATTATCTTCTTTAATCTCAAATTGAAACATCTATATGCTTTCCTTTTAGTAGAATAACCAAGGAAAATACCTTCATCACTTCTGGCATCAAACTTACCAACACCATCATCTCTCTTGATGTAGCACATGCTTCCAAAGATTCTGAAATAATTTACAATAAGTACATTGCTAAACCAAAGTTCATAGGATGTCTTATCTGCGCCTGGCCTCAATTGATTTCTGTTGATAGTATATACTGTTGTGTTCACTACATCTCTCCAATAGGTGTTTTGTCTATGGGTGCACTCTTGAATGGGTTGGAACAACTTGTCTTTCATTTTGGCAGTTTGAATTATTTCCAATGTTGCATGGGAGAAAATTCTGACACTTTTCAATTTAATCTTAACCTTGAATTTTTTTTGCTTTCAATCAAAACTACCTCCATCTTTGTAAACCATCCCTTGCTAATGAGGTATGATCATGGATTTTCAATGCCTTGAATAAACTTGATTATTTCCAATGTTTTATTAAATATTAGATGTCGAAAATTCTAACGTATTAATATTTAATACACGCTTCAAATATTTCCTTGACTTCCACACTTGATCAATTTCAAACCTATTCCTCACGATTTCTTCAATGAATTTCCAATTTTCTCATCTCGATTAAAATTGTGACTTTGAGTGACTTCTTGATGTGCTCATTTTTCTCTTTGGCTTGAATTAAATTCCAAAAGCTCAATATTTGTCGTAATACTTTAAAATAGACAAAAAGGGTTTCCAAATCATATATCCCATCCCCTTTATGTGCATGAATTTGGACATATGCACAAGTTCTTATTAATTTAATTCACCCTTATATAATTTGCAAATAGACTATAGTGAGAGGAGATTTTGAATTTCTGGACATTTCATATCCCATGCATAAGCGCAAATAGATGCTCATAAAGGATTTTCCAAACCTTAGTCTTTCTTAGCCAAGTGATATTTCTTATGAGCGCAAATCCAACATTGTTGGGGAATATTTCTTAATGCTTGTAAATTCGATGCTCATAGTGCATTTTGAACTCCCTCATGGATTCCTTTTCACCCGCGATTCCCCGATTTCGAGTTATTTGCGCCCAAAGCGCATTCAGGAGGTCGTGGAAGAATTTTCCATGTGTTTCAAACTTCCCCAACTTATTGAAAAGTGTGCTCGAGCGCTTGAGGAGGTAAGGGAAGATTTTTTCTATTTTGGAACTTTTCCTGACTGAGTTGGAAATGTGTTGGAGCGCATTTTGGGGGTACTCGCAGACCATTTCAATTTGGAGAATTCCTCGACATAGTGGATTTTGCGCTCAGGCATTCACGGGTTCATTTCAGATGTTCCGTAGTGGATTTCAAAACTTCAAAATTTTCCAACATTGTTTGCTTTGCACTAGGATTTTTAAGTACCTTCATGGTGGATTTCTCTCCATCGATCGGAAATTGAGCTAAGAGTGCATTCTTTTTAATTGTTTCCTTCATCATTTCGTCTCAAGTGTGATCTGAGATACTTCTTTCAACGGCAAATTTCTTCTCTATTGGTCATTGTTCTTAGTCAAGAATAAGACTGAGCTCACGCGAGCTCATTCCTTTATAGACATCCCACTTACTGATGGTGATAACGTTCCCTTCAAACTCTATGAATGCCAATCCTTGCTAATCGTGGATGATTTGAGATTGCAAAGTATTCGTCTTTGGGCGCGATTCCAAACTTGCAGTGGAGTGTTCTCTTAAAATCGTTTCTATACCTCTGAGCACCAGCGATACAAAAGTTTGACCTTGTTGGAGATGTCGTTGGGTGTCCAAAGTGGAGTCTTTAAGTCTGGGCGAGACTTCTTTGACTGTGTTGAGCATGTATGGGTGCAATTTCTTATCTCACGTGGACTATTTATCTTGAAAAGTTCCTTCTTTGTATCATACATGCACTATGAGCACATTTTTGGGGAGTCCACGGATTCCACTCTTAGAAAAATTACCTCACCATACTTAGTATGCGCTCGAGCGCATTCTAACCCTGAAGGTGGATTTTCTTCCTTTTGGTGATTCCTTCACTTTGTTGAAATTGCACCCGAGCGCATTAGGAGGGTGGTGGCGGACTTTTTCCTTTTGCATCTTTTACCCGACTTGGTCTGAAATGCGCCCGAGCGCGTTTTGGGCTTGAACGTGGATTCTTTTTCCTACCAAGTTTCTTCGTTACTTCAATTTTGTGCTCACAGCACATTTATGAGGCCGTCGTGGAATTTTTTTGTATGAAATATTCTTTCACCTTGCTGAATATGCCCCGAGATCCTTTGCTTCCACGAGATTTCTACATTTCGAATTCTCCTTTATCCCATTGAGATTACGCTAGGTGGGCTTTTGTCCCTGAGCGGGATTTCATGAGTCTGCAAGACTAGTTTGATAAAACATGCCTAGAATAGCATCCTATATTCTGTGAACGCCATTTGTGATTTTGTCTCCAGCGATGGAGGACCTCCACACACATTCTTGGATTTAACAGATCATCATTCATGAGTATATAGGAAGCATTGGCGATAGATTCCTCAGGATTTAGGGCATTCTTCTGGTGCGGTAGGAATTATTGTTGATGAGCAACTTCACGTCTTGAGTGAAAAACAACACCAAAAGGAGATTTTTTATCAATTCCAGATCATATGAGAGTTTACACTGTAGGAGACAGTTCGGCTTTGGAGAGGGATTTCTTCACCAGTGCGGACTTTCTTTGTTTCGGACATTCTTTCATTATTGTCAATATGCACAAAGCGCATTTGGGGAGTTATTGGCATATCATTCCCTTTTGTAACGCTTCCTTCCCCATAAGCTTATTTCGCGGCGGTCATTTTCAATTTATGACTTTGTGTTATTAGCGCTTGAGCATGCTTTTGAGTCGATTGAGGATTATTTTCATTTCTTGGCAATTCCTTCACCAAACCCATTCCGCGCTCGGGCGCGATTTAAGCCTCTACCCGGATTTTCTTCACTTTGGCAATTTTCCTCCATCACCGTGAAAATGCGTCGGAGCGCAATGTGGGCTCAATTGTGGACTTTTCCTTATGTTTTGACTCTCCCTCAATGCCGTTGAATTGCACTCTGGCGCAATTTGAGCCTCCACAAGGATATTTATTCTTTGATTGGAGCATTCCGCTACTATCTTTGAAATGAATTGGGCATGACTTGGGCACGACTGCGGGCATCTTTTGCAAATTTTCCTTTGGATGCTCTTACATTCGTTGGATATGCTCTGAGATTTTGGGGCTTTTTCGGTGGAGTCTGTTGGATATATTTATAATTTCTGGGTCTTGTTGCAAAATTTTGGTTCCCAGTGTCAGATTGTGTCCTAAATTGTCAAAATTTGTTCAGGTATATATGCAAATTTTCTTACAAAAGGTTGAAATCCATGCATGGTGAGCAAAGGATACATGAAACCCTAGATCGTAGGTCATTTCTATCCTTTCCGAGCAAAAGGCCCTAAGTCTTCATAAGCTTATTCTTTTTTTGAATTACTTTATCGTTCACTTAAGTGACATTGGCCCATGTGTTTTATTATTATGTTTGAAGTGGGATCACTTTGCCACTTGAAAGGTTAGGTTTCATGTCTTTGAAGTTGGGCAGGTACTTTTTTTATTTTCCCAAGTCCGAACAATTTAATTTTTTCCTAAGTCTGAGTATTCGCGGCCTTTTAAAACATTGTATCTTATGTCACGTGAATTCCTTTTGATCTAATGGCTTTCGTATTCCCTCAAGCTGAAGGTATAGGAAATCTATCATCCAAGGGAACGCGACAAGCCGCAACGTGTCCCTGGCGGGTTCGACATCTATTTTAAAGTGATGATAAAGTACTTACAAGTTTGATTTGATCCAACGGTCGTCGCATCGCCGCAAGCCCAAAGATGTGGTCGATCTATTTCACAAGGGAACACGACTAAGTGACACCTGTCCAATGGGACCAAATGAGGTAAAAAAAGTCAACATAAAAGGTATACAAGTCAGTCTTACTCGGACGGTTGTCGTATTGCCGCAAGCTTAAAGATGTGCAAGATCTATCTCTCAAGGCAATGCGACTGAGTGACGTGTGTCTCTGGCAGGCCCGATGCAACGTTAACAAAGCTAATAAAGGTGTTGCAAGTTAATGTTAATCTGACAGTTGTCGTGTTGCCTCAAGCTTGACATGCAGTTAATCTATCATCCAAGGGAACGCGACAAACTACCACGTGTCTTGACCGGGAGTCGGAAGCTATAGTTAGTAAAAGGGATAGTTAAGTAATCTGCGGGTAGGTTAACTTCAATCGAACGGTGGTCGTGTTGCCTTAGGCTAAAGATGATATTAATCTATCTATCAAGGCAACGTGATGGCCCACCACATGTCTTCTACTGATGGTGATTGTTATTAACAAATGTTAGCTACAGGACGCAACGGTAAGTGTTGAGATCAATGGTCAAGGTTTAAACTGATAAAGTAGAATTGTCTAAACCATTGGGTCATGAATTTTCAAATCAAGCGGAGGTAATGGTGAGGCGTGTGGCCGTCGCAGCAAGAAGTAAATGCTAAAGCCCAGTGAAATTGATGTATAAGATTGCTGTCAAATCTGGAAAAGCCAAAACTAACGAAGTATATCGAAGCGGAGCTGATTGGCCATTTTTGTTGTCTATATCCAAAAATTCTAGAACAAGTAAGTTTCTTCTAAAATACATTCCTGAGCACCTGTGAATGAAATCAACATTAGGGTTGGTGTATAAATAATTGCCTGCATGCGAATTTGTTATCTATCTATCTAGAAACCCTAGTTTCAAAATGCCACCCAAAAGAGAGATTTTAGGAGAGACCGATTACCTAAAAAGAAATGTATATGAAGATTTGTGGCAACAATTAGATGAATCAACTAATGATGCTTCGAAGGTTAAAGAATTGGTGCCAAAATCACTTCGTTTGAAAGTGGGAGAGGGTTTATATGACAGGGGAAGGTGGGCACGAGATGCCAAGACTAGTGTAGCTGGTTTGGATTTGTTCAAGTTAGCTTTCAGTTATAGAAATGCTTTTGCTCCAGATAGCAATATATGCCAATTTGATGTGGGAAAGTTAATAGTCCCTAGTATTTTCATGGATACAGATTTGTTGATCCAAATTGCAAAAAGATATGACAGTACTTCTAGGGTTGTGTGGGATGTAAATGATAGAGCACTAGTGAGCATTACAGCTGATGAGATAAGAGAGGTTTTCAAGTTAAATGATTCCTCAACTCAAATGGAAGATATTGATTTTGATAAATTTAAATAAATTTATAAAGCTTAGAGAGATTACCTTAGAGACAAGCCTTTGAAGGGATTTTTTAATAAGATAGGAGGCTTAGTTGTTGTAGGCCCTAATATACCTGAACCCTTCAAATTGGAGTATTTCAGTTCAAGAGCTAAAATAATGTACAGTGCCCTATGTAGTATTTTGGGAGAAGATGAGGAAACAGTAATGCATATCCCATATATGTTCATGATGGTACAAATTTTGCACCCACGTCTAGCTATCATTTCTTATTTTTCCACTCATCTTGCTGAATTGAGTCACTAGGGTTTGATAGGAATAAAAAATGCAAAGGTACCTAGGACATTTGGATGGTATTCCATGCTCATGCACATGATCTTATTCAAGAATGCTGACTATTTTGAAGAGGAGATGGAATTAATGAGATTTGAGGATGATGAAGAGATGCCAGTTCAATTATGGAATGCAAACATGTCATGGGATAGAAAGGAGGCCAGCTACATCACTTTTCATAGGTACTTTGCCTCCAAGCTCAAAGCCTTGTTGTTTACAGAAAAACCCTAGGATCCCTAAAGGTTTATTGAGTCTATTGAGACCAAAGGAGTTTCTTCTATCTTTACAAATAGCACACAATTGGGGTGATATTATCGTATACCCTATATCAATTGTATTCAGAGTGTATGGTTTTAGAGGAGTGCCAAATATACTACCTTATCAGGTGCCTCTCAAAATAGGAATTGCAAAGATACTCAGACAAATTGGGGGCTTACAAGATAATGCACTAACAGGAAAAGGAAGGGGTACCATTTTCCCAACCATCACAAATGTGCATCAATTTGTTATTACAAAAGTGGGATGGACACAGTTACACCAATACTTAGAACCATATCATATGACAACATTAGTACGGAGGAGTACTGATAATGAATCTTTTATCAGTGATATGTTCAAGAAGAGAACAAAATGTCTGACTTTGGATGATCAATTCAACTTTCCAGAAGACATTATCATAAATGAGTTCAATCTGCAAGAGTAGGAAATTAAGGAGAAATGGCTGGTCTATAAAAAGACTCTGGACTTTGTCCAGCATTTCGATAAAGGATATGACCCCTTGAAGGAATTCAATCCTTGGGCCCGAAAGATTGACACATTAACGACAATGTTTGAGGACATTATGCAGGCTTTGAATCAAAAGAAGGAAAAGGTCATGGAAGAAGAGCCAGAAAAGGCCAAGGCAATTCTGAGTAGGATCTTCCCTGCTAGAGGTGTTCCACCAGATAGATATGTTTTACAGTAGAAGGGGTATAGCTTGGTAATGCCAAGAACAAGGAAAGCCCCTATCTCAAAAGGAAAAAAACCACTGGAATTGGATGTCCAATCATTGCCATCCCCTAAAAGGCAAAGGAGGGAAGAAAGAGAACAACAAGAAAATGTTTACTCCCCTTCCCAATCTCCCCTGCACATGGATGAGCAAGCAATTGCAGAGAAATTGATACAAATGGGAAATACAGGGCATATTTTTGTCACACCTCAGAAAATGCAAGAAGGGATGCTAGAGACTCCCAAATATGTAGAGATGGATCTCACACTGGCTGAGTTTGCTGGAAATGAGTTAGATCCCATTACTAAGAAAGCTAGTGATGAATTTTTGTCAGATGATAAGTTTGTTAAAGAAAGAGAATTTATTCAATTTCTCTAGAGAATTTATATTAATAAATTCAAAGAAAAATGTCAGCAGAGGCAAAAGGATCAGCCTGACAAGGATAGAGATGAAATTGAAGAGGAGGTAAAGCAGGAAATGGTATCTAAATTTGATAAGATTACTCCTGAAGAAGGTCATGAATTGGTCAAGAAAGAAGGAGTCCTAATTCTCCCAGAATGGGATATTACTGATGCAATAGTCTTTGATGACATTAGGAAGGAAACTAAACCATCGCATACTAGTGGAGTGTCCATAGTTGTAAAACTCAGTGAAGACCATGCATCATTAGTAATGTGGTCAATCAAGAAAAGGGGCAATAAGAAGACTAATGGACATGATCCAGCTGAACATTCTAGCAGCCTATTAGTAAAAAGAGTTGCAGACAATTTAGGGGTAGAGGCAGCTAGCCTCATAGTAGAATCAGCAAAATTCAGCATGAAAGTAGCTAAAAAGAAAGAAGAAGAGATTTAAGATCTAAGAACAAAATTTGAGACAGTTCTGAAAGCCTATAACGATGAAAGGATAAAATCCATTGAAAAGGATGAGAAAATTCCTATCCTAGAGGGAAAACAAGTAGTTCAATTTTCTCCTCAGAGAATGCTAACACAGGATCCTCATCAACCTGCTACATCTAGTCCAATTGTGACTTATCCTCCTCCTATGCCATCAAGTCCTACTACACCAGCAGATTTGGAGTTAGAGAGAGAGATTAATTGCTGAGAGGAATAAATTAGAACAATCAAGAAAGAAATGGGATGAAGATTGTGCAACATTCAAAGAAGCGAAGGCATGGATACAACAAAGGTATGCAGATAAGATACATGCTACACTCATGCAATGTACTCAAGATTTAAGTCCTACTGCCATTTACTTGCAAGGAAAGAAAATCATTAGCATAATGGATGAGTTCAATATAGATAAGGATAAATGGGACCCAATCATGGATAGATGGAAGGGAAAGAGGGAAGAATTGAAGTTTTTCTATTCTACGTCCAAAGAGGAGAATAATGTTGACATTGTACTAACCAACACTTATAAATATTTTAAATTGCTAATGGACTTACACAAAGAGGAGCATCATCTTAAGAAAGGTAGAGACTTTGAGAAGGAAATATTCAAAAGATTGTTATGAGATGTTTCCTAATCTTTTCAAGAAGAGTGGTGAGATAAAGAAATAAGCCTTATGGATAAGATAGGTGAATGAGGCATTGGAAACAAGGACCAACAGTATTATCACTTTTGAAAGCACACTTTTGTTTGCCCAAATTGTTGAAATCGTTAGTAAGGCCAGGTCATTTTTTGAATTCTGGAAAGAGGAAGTTGAGAAGGCAAGTGTCAATTGGAGTGAGATTAATAGAAAAAATAATGAAGTCATCAGTTTCTCTTGGCCAAGTGATGAGGTGTACACCTCCTGGAAGGACAGATACAATGCAGTTGATCAAGGAGAAGGTGCTTATGTGTAAAAGACAACAAATGGAAATGCTTCCTAACATTTTTGATAAGATAGGCAAAGGTAAAATATTTTAGATCAATAAGATCAAGAACAACAAACTCCAAGTGGCTACTTCCAAACAAGTTTAGAGCAAGTGCAGTAACCAGGCGGTCAGAAGACAAAGGACTTGAGAAAATCTTATAACAAAGTGGTAACCACTCCACTTGTTATTTTGTCTTTTGCATGAGTCATATGTTTTGTCTTATAGCTTAGTCATCTGAAGCTTGTTGCATCCTTGATTTTTTTAAGGATTCCAAGATGAATAATGCGGATTATATATAGAAAATTGTAAGACTTTGAAAAGGATTGTGAGTTTACAACTGCGAGGCAGACTTCAAACTTTGTTTTGGTTTCCAAGTTTTTGTCTATCATGAATGTATTGAAGCAGAAGAATATTAATAAAAATATAGTGGAATTACCTATTTCAGATCTATGATGTCTTCTTGTACTCATGTTTGTGCTCTTGTGTGTTTAATTTGTAAGGCATCGCAAACATGTTGGTTATAAGGTAACTGTGTGACTATTTATAGGTATCCTTCAAGGAAGCAGTTAATCTTGTGAGTAGTTCCAGAGGGCGGGATATTAGTATGAGAATTTGATACATAGATGTGAAAATGAGAGGGTAGTTTGTAAGGCATTCTATCTAGGGTTTCATTTGTGTTCTAATTAACTTTTTTTCTATGGATTTATACCTCATTTGACTCTTTTCCTGGGATTAGGCACTAGTTTAAGTTCTGATAAGTAGTTTTCATCATCAATCATAAATCAAATTAATCTTTACATTTTTTTTATTGAGAATTTTCATGTTTGTTAGTTGTATTCAAAGGATACAATTCATTTCGTTGATTCCTTGAAGAGAGAATCATCAGGTTAGCCTTCCTGAGTCATATACTTTAAAAAGAAGAAGGATGGATATCCTTATTACACTGATAATAGCTCTTGTTAAGTTCATGGTTTGGCTTATTAAGCTCTGCATAAGGTTGGTGGCATTCATCTGAAAGGTGTGTTGTCAACTGTTGTAGCACAAGACAAGAGTGAATCAGTTTATCCACTATTAGGTTTACTAAGAATTAGTAATCTATGAAAGGTACACCCGCCTGAGTTTTTGGAGCTCAAAGTGAAGAAGGATCATATCCTTGTTAATTATCCTTTTCCCTATATGAATAAATAATTGGGAATCTGAGGGTCAAGCTTGATAAGCTATATAGAGATTCTACATGAAAAAAGTGCTAACAGAGTCATCGTCAATACATGCTTGGCCAGGGATTCATCTGGTGCACAGGATCAACGCTACAATAGGTGAATCACATATGACACATTCAAAATTTCCACAACCAAAGATAATAACAGGGACAAGTTACCATCATCCCTGAATTCACGTTTATATCAACTTTGTCTTGGATCTATAGCACCTTCATGCCAATGGTGATGTAGCATTCTCCCAAAATTTGGGGATTGAATTTCTCATGCCTGGTAATAATCCTAGACCATTTGAACCTTCATCCCCTTTTGCATTTGACTATGCTCATATGAAAGGATTCTCAAATTCTTTGTCATTCCCTTCATCATGCCCAAATCTGGCATACAGGGGACAACTCAGGCCCTATCACAAATTTTGCCTTCACCGCATAGGGATTGCGCTCGAGACCCTTTTGTGCTCACCTTGAATGCCTTTCATAGCAATGTCCCTCCATTTATTGTATTTTCTTTCCATCATGGACACCTTTCCTTGCAATATTCCTTAACTTAGTAAAAACATGCTCAAGGTGTATTTGAATCCTCCATGATAGACCTTCATCATAGTCGAGTACCATAAGAGATCACATTGGATGAGAATGTTGAAGGTTTTGGCAAAATTTCCTCATAACCTTCATTCCACGACATGTTTGAGAGTGCGCTGGAGATACTTACAATAGCATATTTTGAAAGACTTTAAAGTTCAAGATGAACCTTCTGACCAGTAGAACATATGCTCAGCTACACACGTAAGTGGATTTTTGACTATTTGGTCGCTTTCAACTTTCCTCTTCCTTCAAATTTTGGGTGCATTCTTAGTAAATAACCAATTTCTTAAAAAAAACATTTTCAGCATACATAACCAAGAATCCCTCATACTTTGCACTTTTCTTCATGCTTTTCACTTTTTGTGTTTCTCAATGTAGTGGAATTTTGAACTTAACATTTTGCTTTAACTTGTGAGGAGTAGAGTTTTATGAGCATGAATCAACATGAGTGATGGAATTTTGAAAGACAGGAGACAGAGCTTAACCCAAGAATCCAAACAAGACCACCACTTCCCAAATGGAGTTGCTAAGAACCTAGGAGACTGGAACTAGAGCTACTAAGATGACACGACACCAAAAGGGGGCAAGCAGGAAAAAAGGTAAGGGGTCCCATCACAATGGGCAATGTATGATTAGGTCACAACAATAACCCTCTATGTTTTTTACCCCATGTGCAACGCATTGCCTTGATCTAGCCTTGGAGGACATTGGAAAAATTGAATGGGTGAAGGAGGCATTGCAAAAGGCTCATGTTGTTACAAAATTTATCTACAATCACACGAGGGTTTTGAGTATGATGCGCCAATTCACAAGGGGCAAGGAGTTGGTTCGACCAGGGGTGACAAGGTTTGCAACACACTTACTTGCACTAAAAACTCTATTTCAACATAAAATGAACCTGAAACGCATCTTTGTTTCACCCGAGTGGATGGAGTTAGACTTCTCAAGATGAATAGATGGCATGAGACTGGCAGAGTCCATATATTCTACCAATTTCTGGGAAGCAATTCAGCAGGTGGTACAATTCTCAGAGCCTCTCATAAAATTCTTGAGACTAGTGGATGGGGATAAATCCCCAATGGGATATTTGTATGAGGCCATGGATAGGGCCAAGGAGGTGATGAAGGGTAGGTTGGAAAATGACAAAATGAGGTATCAACAACCGTGGGACATAATTGATAAGAGATGGGATAGACAGATGCACTTTTGTCTTCATAATGCAAGATACTTTCTCAATCCATCATTGTTCTACAACATTAATTTTACAGAGATTGATTTTGAGATCACACAAGGCTTGTTCAAGTGCATGGGAAAAATGTTTCAAAGCATAGAGAAATTGAAAGCCGCTATGTCAGAGTTGCAAATGTATAAGAAGGGAAGTGGTTTTCTATCATCTAGGGTTGCTGAGGAAGGTAGAACGAACTTCAAATCAGGTAGAATCTATACACATTTGATATTCCATTTATGTTGTTGACATGCTCAACAAAATTTTTAAGATTTGAAGATATTCTTACATGATATCATCTCCCCATAATCTATTTTTCAGATCAATGGCGGGAATTTTTTGGTCACAAATGCAAAAATCTCAGGTGGATGGCAATACGCATTTTCACCCAGCCATGCAACTCATCCACCTGTGAGAGTAATTGGAGTGTCTTTGAACACATACATTCCAAGAAACGCAACCGTCTAACACAAAAACGAATGAATGACTTGGTGTTTGTTCACCACAACCTTTGCTTGAAGCTAAAGAAAGCTCAAGGTAGGAGTTTTATTATCTTGAACTCAATTGAAGATGTTTTAATTGTGTTTATCATCTATAGGCAAAGACTAATTTCTGCATGGAAAAAAATAGGAAGTATTGAGGATGACTCCCCAATTGATCTTGACGAGATAGATCCAGAGTCTGAGTGGATTGTTGCGCCTCAAACTCAAAGTGATGATGATGATGATGATAATGATGTTGATGATGATGATTATGTTGTTGAGCATGAAGATCTTTAAATTGTGGAAGAGGCCAATGTTTCTCAAAGTATTTTTGAAGGAGTTAGGTTAGGGACTTTCCGAGGAAAAGCATCAACAAGGCCTCCTACCCCCTAGCATGCCATTGGCTATGTTGGTTCCCAAAATTGATGGATTGGAATCCTGCAAGCCTTGCCAACTTGATACTGGGATATCCAACCAGCTATGTCCAACTTGACGGAACTGAACAGTATGATCCGAGTTCCCTGCACTTCTGGCTCTGCAAGGCCAAGGTGGGTATACCTGTTCCTGAACCAAAATACTCAAGCCCAGGGTGCTTATAGTAGAATGGTTAAAATATTAATATATTTGAAAAGAATCCTTAATGGCAAGATGACAGGAGACTTTCAATTTTGCACAACTATATTGAATCGCTAAAATAACGCCAATCTGTATGATTATATAAAACAATGCTTCAAGTTTTGTATTGCAAAAAGATAAATGATTATGTGATTATATAGATAATTTTAAAATAAAAGTGTAATTATGAATGAGTATAATATATTTATTAATAGCAAAATATAAAACAATTGCCAACATATAAATAACGACTTTGAAGCAATAATGAAGATCAGTGTCTAATTTAATTGGGCAGATAGAGTCAATATTTAAAAGTTGAAATATACAACTCTATAAAATTTAAATGAATTTAAACTATAAATAAATTAGTAATTCAGACGCGACGGATTAATTATATTAATGCAATTTTAAAATAATCTAGGATGTATTTTAACTCCTTTAATGTGGAGACAAACTAGACGTAAATAAAAGAACAATTGAATATTTCACAGTATTTACGTTTATTAATTTTAAAATGCAATATTAATCTCATCCACTTATCTGAAAAATAAGATATTTATAGAAATCCTTAAAATATTTATAAAGGACACAACTAAGAAATAATTCAAATAACTCTAATCTGCATGAATAAATTACACTTGCTTACATATTATGTCTGAAAATGAAATCCAATTAGGGACGCTCTTTGCAGATGATCAATCCGATCGATTTGTATCAACGCTCAGAAAATAAAAATATATTCACTCTCAAAGCGAATTTACCAGCTTAGTTCAAAAGTATTATATCTCTGCTAAAATTATAAATATCACATGTTATTGTATATTTTTTTTCCCAATTTTTTACCAGGCGGGTTGTGTTCTCTCCCCTTTCTGTTTAATTCTTACCTTGTATTTATATGATAACAAAAGGTTATGCGGTTTTTTCCCAAAAGATGCACCGCTTCCTAAAGAATATTAATATATTTGTTTTCTATTGTTACTAAACTTTTAATATAACTGAAGCTCTTAATAATGAGAAAAATCGCAAATGACAGGTGGAGACTCCAATCTGTGAACCGTCATGTCTGTTTATGTGAACTTCCGCTCCGATTCTTCTTCATTTGGATGCATATTTATTGTTTCATGTTGACACCTCACCGCACACCACCTGATATTTAAAACATTTGTCTATAATATGAAGAGTCCAATACATTTCAATTCTTTGACAGCGCTTTCGATAATTACATTACTGTCGTCTATGCTTCAATTTAGCATCTGATATTTAGCCAGAGAATTTGTCGGGTCAATATGTATTCCCAGATGTGTCAACCACCGTGATAATACTAGCATCAAAAAGGACGTGGATGTCCCACCGTGCAATAGCTTAATCTCCTACAGTATGGCATCGAACAACACAGGAGAAATCGAGGATGGAGAAACTCGAACATAAGGTTCCAGTTTTGGATGATGTAGTCAATCCTCTATATGCCCGATAAGTCTACATATATCTTCAAGCATGTGCTTTCGTATTTCCTTACTGGCGTTACTTCCTCCTCTAATACGTGTATTCAGTAACCTGCAAACAGGAACAAGGAATTATCAAAGATATAAAAATGAAAATCAAATTAGCAATTATCAATAGGTGACATGATTTCTCCAGGCTTCAAACGAAGGATATGCGATTATCTTGGCATAGGAATAGCGTGACATCTGATATTGCTACTCGTTCTTGTAACCAACGCTGCCGAAGTCTTACTGAATATTTCTGCCACATAACATTGTGAATGGTGGAATATAGATAGCTTCAAAAGGCCAATAATTGGACACAATAAGTTGGTGCAAAGAACTGACTCCTTTTCTAAAGCATTTTCCTTAGCCTTCAGATTATAGCATTGTTCTGTTATTATTTCCTCGGAAGTGTGATTCATCTCTTAAGGCTCTTAATGCATGATTTAAAATTTGTTAAGGAACAAATTTGAACTTCAAACACCCCATACTGATCTCCCCGATTTGTATTTTAAATCATTACTTTCACTTTTAATTTTTGAGTGCCAAAACATGGTGCAATAAATATTTGATCTGATCCAAACTGAATCCCTGTTCTGAGATACTGAGAGGCACAACTCACTTAAATATTTTCTGACTTTTGGAAGTCATCCTTCATATCTGCAAGTAAAATATTACAGTCTTCCATAAATTCATTCATAACAATGAAATGCATTCTTTTTAGCGTCTTGATTCTTCCTTTGATCCATTGTTAAGTCAGTAATCAAACCAATAGTGGTGGGCAAACCCAAACCTCTAAACATAGGTAAGCATTGGCTTCCCAAAAGGTTAATATATTTTGATTGTGCACACTTCATTACTGAAACCATCAGGAAACTGCAAATGCAATTATATCTACAAACCTTGTCATGTCCAAACATGTCTGAAAATCACCATGTGGTGTTTCCAGAAAAATAGATCTTAAATTAAAAAATAAAGAAGACATCCATTTGGAGAATGACTCTGAAGATATCTACCACTATCAAAAGATCGGTGATGAATTTGGTTTCTAAAAAAAATAAGATATATTAACCAATCATTTTAATATAGAATAAATAAATCATAAATATTATTACCATCTATAGAATGGAACTTTATTTAGTATGAAAATCTAATTCCTAAAAGAAAAAGGATTAACACAGTAAAAAGTAAGATCAAAGTACAGATATTGTTAAATTTTTAGGATAGCTACAAATGTAATAACACTCTATGTTGTGTGTGTTTTCCAAATGCAACAATCTCTCTTTCATTTATATTGGGAATGGGGATAGGAGAGACATGTCTCTTCATGGGACATGTCTATTCATTATTATTTATAAGAAAGGACACACCTCTTCCAACTAATTATAATTTAATCAATCTTATAATGTTTCATCAATCAATTATTAATTAAGAATAATAATTTAATATTAAATATTAAATGTCATATGATTAATAATAATATAACATATATATT